>CM020980.1:15067500-15358299 GCA_010134655.1 Fragaria nilgerrensis
CCTTGTAGCTGTAAATGCTCTCCGGTAATTTCCCGAAGCCCTCAATCCAAATCTGTAAAGCTAACCCAACTGCCTTCTCCCTCTTCCGTCATCCCAAAACACAGCTTCATCAACTACACATGAAGAGTAGATAGATCCTCTCTCCTCGGGCATCACCGATTTCCGTCGGAAGTGTCGGACACAGTCGGGTTCTAGATCGACCAATCACTCAAGAACTAGGTTGTATGTGGACTTGAGTTTAGGTGTTTTGTAGAGGAAAGAGAGGAGAATATTTTGTGGGTGGTCTCACCTGAAATGGTGACTGGAAACGGCCGAAGTTAATCGACGAAGGTTGGTGACGGAGACGAAGTCGAGAGAGAGAATTGCTCGGAGAGAGAGAGAAAGATAGATGGCAGCTCGGGTCAACGCCCGAGTTTGGGCTTAGACCAAGTCAACCCAACTCTTCACTCTTATACTTAAACCAATGACCCAGATCAAAACCCTAATTAATACGACGGTCTACATTAAATGTTATATCTTAATTTTAAAAAATAAAATTCTTTTACCAATTTTCAGTAAATCGTAGAAAAATAGCTCGAAGCTCTAAAAATAATCTGAAGACACCAGTGAACTCGTAACGTTACGTGCTACGACATCGGGGCCTTAAAAGAAGAATATTACATATTTAAAACTTAAAAAATTTCCAAAACAACGACGGCGCCAGCGGCGGCGGGAGGCCGATTCCGACGACCTCCAATTCCTATGAAATTTTGACATCATCTTACTCTCAACCCCCTCTACAACTTCTCTAACTACCACAAACATCAATTCCAAGCCTAACTAGGTCAATCGAACGAAAACATCTAAAAATCCCTAGAATTTCCTCCTTGAATCTTTGGCTCAAGAGGGAGTGAGCCTTTTGGAGGGGTTGCTGCACGGGAGGAGGGTTACAAAACGAGCCAAAGATTTCGACCTATGGCGGCCGGAGGTGGGATTTCTGACGAAAAGCTTCCCGGCGTCTCCGGCGGGTTAGAGGCTCGGGCACTAGGCCGGAAGGGAGAGGAGGTGGCGGCAGTCCGAACGGGACCGGTGTGGCGGCCTGGCTTGGCCGGACAGCGGCGGACGGGCGGTCGAAAAGTTGGGCAGCGGGTGGACTCGGGGGAGAGGAAAACCGGGAAGAAAAAAAAAGAGAGAAGAGAAGAGTGGGTTTTGGGCCTCCACCCAAACCGGTCCAACACCATAAATATAACCAAAAACCAAAAATTAACACCCCATAAAAAAAATACCCTAATAAAACTTACTTTTTTACCGGGTAAAATTTACCATTTTTACCGTCGTTACATTTTTCTCCGACGAATAATTCCTCTAAAATAATCGTCCCTCAAAACCCCTCTAGGGACCAATTAAACTATATATGAATACCGGAGACGGTAAAAATTCTTATTATAATCAAACTGGTAAATAAGGTAAAAATTTAAGGGTCGGGATGTGACAATTCTCCCCTCCTTATAAAAATTTCGTCCTCGAAATTTACATACCTGTCATTCGAAGAGATAGGGATACTGCTGCATCATTTGCTCCTCTGATTCTCAAGTAGCTTCTTCTACTTGATGACTTCTCCAAAGTACCTTGACAAGTGAGATTGTCTTGTTCCTAAGCACTTGCTCCTTTCGGTCGAGAATCTGAACCGGTTCCTCTTCATAGTACAAATCTCTCGTCAAACTGATCGGCTGCTCTTGCAGCACATGAGAGGGATCGGCAATATACTTGCGAAGTATGGATACATGAAACACATTATGTATCCTGGCTAATTCTGGAGGCAAAGCTAACCGATAAGCAAGTGAGCCAACTCGCTCTATAATCTCATAAGGACCAATATACCTCGGACTAATCTTCCCACGCTTACAGAAACGTACAACCCCTTTCCAAGGAGATAATTTCAAGAACACCCAATCACCCACTTGAAACTCAAGATCTTTCCTACAGACATCTGCATAACTCTTCTGCCTACTTTGAGCGGCCTTGAGTCTATCTCTAACCACTTTAATTTTCTAATATGTCAATCCTCCTCCGTCATCAGGGTGGATTGACATATTCACGTTAAATCGTGCGGGGACCACCTCCAAGGAAAGATTTACCGTAAAATTCGATATAACCTCCCTTGGAAATTAACAACCCTTCCTAACGAAAACCTGCAAATACTTCTAAAATTCTCAATCCACCCTTAACTTCTAGAGCCTACATGCTCCCCAAACTTAACCACCACACAAAAAAAATAATAATAAATCATCTTCCAAATCAATACATAATTATCCAAATAAGATAACATAAATCCTCCGTCAAATAATCTAAAAAGTCAACATGCCTCCGTCAAATAATCCTACCCCAAAATAAAATACCCTATTAAAAATTACCTTTTACATATTCACACATAAATCCTCCGTCAAATAATCTAATTATCCAAACACCTCTTTCCTTATTCAAAGCATGATGATTACTTAAGAGGTAGGCGTACGGAGGCATAGTCTTGAAGATATAAACATTTATGACACAACAATGTCCATAAATAAGATAAGAACAACTACATCACAAACTTAATTAACACATAGTGTCTAAAGCATATAATGCTAATAGATCCGCCGTGGTCGGACCATCACTCTATAGACACTAAGTATGATCAAGAATATGAGGTAGTACTAAAAAGAGACAGGAATCGAATAACCTAGTGCTCTGATACCAACTGACACGACCCACCCCGAATTTCACCATGAACCCGGAGTAAATCGTGCGGGGACCACCTCGAAGGAAAGATTTATCGCAAAATTCGGTATAACCTCCATGGAAATAGACAACCCTTCCTAACGAAAACCTACAAACACTCCTAAAGGTTCCAATTCCAACCTTATAGACTCCTGAAGCCTTCGTGCTCCCCACAAATCACAACATCTCCCAAAATAGATTTAATAAAGATCCTATAACCAACAACCACATATTCAGAGCAGCTCTATTTGAGAGGAAATGAACTGGAAATAAATAGAAATGAGCGGAAGCTATACTATTGACTATGTCTCTTCTCCATGTACGCCGGACCTCAACTATGCAATCCTGCAGACTGGGTATTTTAAAACGAAGGGCTCAGTGGAAGACATTTAATAACGTTAGAGTGAGTGGACAAAAATAATTTAATAACAAAATATTTATGCATTCCCATTTTAATTTCATAGAAAATATACTGCATGCGGCAGCTCAAAAACGCTCAACTCATAAACTGGCAATTTCACGACTAGCACCGGCTAGTCACCAACTCAAATAAAATGGAGCCTCTTAGGCTAAACTATATATAAACATATATTCATATATATTTACACTCGTCAGACTCCTTGTATGAATCCTAGAAACAATGTAGAAAAATAGAGATTCATACAAGGCTACAACGCTGGCGTCTAACGAATAAGTAAGGCTGCATGCAATACCCCATAGCCCTATGACGCAATTGGGAGGTTGGTGCGCATCACCAACGCTCGAGAAATAAGCTGAAGCCGTTTAATCGCAGCCTCGGCGAGACCGTTTTGCGTATGAACATGGGGTACGGGATGCTCGACTTGAATCCCGATAGACATGCAATAGTCATCAAAAGTCTTTGATGTAAATTCTTCAGCGTTATCCAGTCGAATTGACTTAATTGGATAATCTGGGTGGTGAGCCCGAAGTTTAATAATCTGTGCTAGGAGTTTTGGAAATGCAACATTACGTGTGGACAGGAGCGCGACATGAGTCCAACGCGTTGAAGCATCCACCAGAACCATAAAGTATCGAAATGGTCCACATTCAGGATGGATAAGTCCACAAATATCACCTTGGATACGATGTAGAAATAGAATGTTCTCGGTGTTATCTTTAGCGTAAGACGGTTTCGATACTACTTTCGCTAAAGAGTAAGCTTTGCAAAATGAACGATGAGCATTTGAAAGAGTCAACGACACATCAAGGGAAGAATGGCGCACCTCAAATTCTTGAGGGATCGGCCGGGCGGCAGCCATGAAGTTGGTGCCGAGCCCGGGAGACGTCAAAGTCCCCATTGGGCCGTGGTGACCAGTTATGGTGTCACCACCATGATTCATAGTGATATCATTTCCCAAATGTTTTCATTTTGATCTAAAGAAGGGATGTCCATGAGAATTACGCAGAATTCGGATCATCATGTCCCTTCTAGGATGACCAAGTCGATCATGCCAAAGCTTGTATAAGTCAGAGTCCCAAAGATCCTGTTTGGCGACTACATGAGATTCAATAATCCAAATCGTAGTGAGGTAAAGACCACTAGATTGACTCATGAGTTTCTCCAATATACGTTTACGTTCTTATTCATGAGAAGTGATATGACGTGCTCGTTACCGGGCGCGTAATTTAAAAACCCTTTTTTATTAGAATGTAGTATTGGCAAATAAGGTTCGATCAATCCGGGGACCTAAAGGGCGCTCCTGCAGTCACGGTTACACTAAAGAATCAGTAACTATAAGTATTTACAAGTATTCAATTACAAATATACACATGGTACAATAGAAAAAGGGGGGTTTTGAAGGTTTGTTCTACATTCCTACTAAACAGAAAATAAAAGTATTATATACAAATGATCGATTCATTCAACATATCCCTCAGAGACAAACTCAGATTCTGACCACACATCAAAGTTCACGTTTCAACCTTAGCAATCCGATAACATGCCAATTCAAAGAACTAGAAACAATCTCAAAATACAAGCCTACAAGGTCATGCATTTTATAGTTCTACTTACTTGTCCCTAGCACAGAACGTCTAGAACTAGGACATCTCATGCAAGGTTGCTATCAATACTCAGCGTATCTGTCTACACTTAACATGAGTCCTTAGAATCTATAGAACGAGATTGAACACAATTATATTATGAACGTCACAACAGGGAATTGCATAGTATACATATTCAGCTATATCTGTGACACAACTTCCATCACTAGAGATCTACACTTACCTACGAGGCTTAGCATAAATCATGGAATTAGTTAGCATGCATTCTAACATAGGTATATCAAACAACAACACAAACTTTCTAACCTACGAATTGACAAGATTAGATTGCTAAAATATCATGAACGAAACTTTAACATGCTTCACTAAAATTCTGAATCTATTGAATACAAGAACAAGAAACGTGCTTACAAATCCAAATTTTAACATTCGAAACATGCTTTCAGGTTGTAAAGAAAAATCAAAACAAAGTAAAGGCAGTGTTTACACTTTTTCAGTTTCCAATGAAGCTTGGCGACGTCAAAAGGATGTTTGGCTTCAATGCTTCAATTATCCAACTCTGCTACCTTCGTGGAGAAGTCCTTCAAGGTCTGGCAAGAGAGGATGAACTCGGCAAAGGAGGAAAAGAAGGCCTGCTGCTGCTGCTCTCGTATTTCTCTGGTTTTACGTGAATGAATGATAATGATTGTGAAACAGAGAGCCTCTATTTATAGTGAACACGCCAAACCCTAGATGTTCTTAGCCGTTGATCTGATCCAATGGTCTGGGATAATTGCGTTAATATCTTGAATTAAAAGTATTACGCATTAGTCCTTCGAATGCAGCTTGAATTGTGACCAGATGCATGTCCTAATCAGCAAGAAAATCTCTTATTTTCTGCTGCGTCAATCACATCTTTGAAGAAGATTTTTGATCTTTTCCTTTCCTGATGCACACAGTTAATCTTGCAATTTATGGAAATTAGATTATGACATAATTATGGACCAATTAGGAATCTTAATAAATGGAATAACAGATAACTCCATTATTTTTTGATTTTGAATCAATTAAGGATTCCATGATTTGAGGGAGATTCCCATAAATGATTTGCAGTCATGAAATCCCTGTTTGGACTCCTAAATTTCGGCCAGAAATCTTTAGATATTTCTGGTTTCCTTCTTTGCCTTTGACGCCTCCAACAAATCAACTCTTTAATTCCCTTTCCTTCTTTTACTCAATTTCCTGTCTCACCAGAATAGAAGGTTTCTCAAAATGATTACGGAAAGTCAGAATAGGAAAGTTTCACATATAGTAAGTTTCCTAAATCAAAATAAGAAAGTTTCTTAAAATGAAATAGGCAAGTTTCCTATTTTGAAACAGAAAAGTTTCCTAAACGACTTATCCTTTGATTTACTCATTTCTGCACCTAGTGAGATTCCTTGCTTGAGTCGGAATTGTTTCCTAGATTGACTAGGATTTCTCTTTAATTGCCGGTTTTAGCTTCCTTTTCTGCTTTTCTGCTCTTTTGCCTTCACACTGATAAAACATGTTAGAAATGACATTATTACAAGAATAACATAGCTAAATAGGGCAGGTAACACATTATAAACATAGAACTTTGTGCTTGTATCAAATTCCCCCACACTTAGCTTTTGCTAGTCCTTTAGAAAAACCAGGCTAACAAACAAACTCTAACACAAACAAAAACAAAAATTCACAAAATAGATATTCAAACTCTAATGCCCATAACTATTGTCTTAATTTATCTTCTCTCATGGCATCAAAATTAGCATTCAACCAAGAATCATTCCATGAAGTTTCAGAAGCTAATTGCCATGCATAGATCACATATTTACATGTAGGACACGGAAGAACAGTGGTGATGGTTAAGCTCAACATGTTCCAGACAAATATGATTCATTCTCACAAGGTATGTACTCATAATTCACACCGATTTTCTGGCTTAATCACTCAAAAATTATGCAAGATAGAAAGGATTTTGAGGCATTCAAAAAGCTTGCATTTATAAGAACAGAAGCACACGTTAAACAGAAATAAAAACCTCATGAAAGAATCAATTACTCACATAAATGAACCATACCATAGGCTCAACTCTTGGGACAAACTCTACTGATCAAATTTTACTCATCTTTAAGATCAAAAGGAACTTTAAAAGGTGTCAATGGGGCTGGGCTAGGGGTATGAATTTAAGAGCAAGTGTTGCAAAATTCCTAAGGACCTAGCAGAGCATCAAACACGCCTTATGTCGCCAAATCAAGGGCCATATACCATCTTGTTGGGCCCTTTGTCATTCTAAACACCTTACAACATCATGAAACAGAACAAAGGCCAAATAATTTCTTTTTTGGGCCTTCCATTTACAACAAAAACTCCCATTTCACATCATAAAGACAATGTTCAGATTTCTTTTTATTTTTCTGCTGAAATTTTATTTTTCTTTCTTTTATTGTTCAATTATATTTTCAATATAATCAGAGAAAATAGACATCATGCAATGTTGAAATGTACCTGGTGCATTGCACAGACCGAAGGGCATGCGTCTATAGGCAAAAGTGCCAAAGAGACATGTAAATGTAGTCTTCTCTTGGTCTTCTTGGGCTATGCAAATCTTGTTGTAACCACTGTATCCATCCAAAAAGCAATAGAACTCATGACCAGCCAACCTCTCTAGCATTTGATCAATGAATGGTAGAGGGAAATGGTCTTTCCTTGTGGTGACGTTGAGCTTTCTATAATCAATGCAGACTCTATGTCCAGTCACAACTCGTTGGGGCACTAGCTCATTCTCAGCATTCTTCACAACCGTCACTCCAGATTTCTTTGGAACAACTTGAATAGGAGAGACCCACTTACTATCAGATATGAGGTAGATCACTCCACAATCCAGCAACTTAATGACTTCGTCTTGAACCACCTTCATCATTGGTTGGTGTAGACGTCTTTGGGCTTCTCTGGTGGGTTTTGCTCCATCTTCCAGCAGAATTCGATGGACACATGTGGTTGGGCTTATTCCCTTGATGTCTGCTAAAGTCCATCCAATAGCAGTCTTGTATTTCTTTAATACTTCCACTAATCTCTTTTCTTGTTCCTCAACCAGCTTGGAGGACACAATTGCTGGCAAAGTCTCACTTTCTCCCAAGTATACATACTTCGAATGATCAGGTAATGCTTTCAATTCCAACTTGGGTGCCTGTTCCACAGATGGTAACAATTTGTTAGTGGAAATGGGAAGAGACAATATGAGATCAGACCTAATTGGTAGGCCTTCAAGAGCAGCGACAGTTTCAAGCACAACGTCATCCCATATTTCCTCTAGTTTTGCCTTTGACACATTGGTACCATCCACATTGTATCCCACTCCTTGAGCAATGATGTACTCCAACTTATCGTCAATCATTGAATTTAAGAGTTCTTGCGCAAGAGAGTCAACGATATCAATAGAATAGCACGGTTTAAGCTCAGATAAAGGATACCTCATGGCTTCAAAAATGTTGAAGCCTATAACATCTCCATCAAACTCCATTGTTAATGCACCAGCGTACACATCAATCTTTGTTCTAGCAGTTCTCATGAAAGGACGCCCTAAAAGTATTGGAGTTGAACTTGAGGGTGAGTCTTCCATATCAATGATGTAAAAATCTGTAGGGAAAATCAAGTGATTAACCTGCACAAGAACCACATACCCCTTGGGGTATTTGTTAGACCTATCTGCCAATTGAATTATGACATTGTCTTTATTTAGTTCACCTAAGTCCATAGATGCATATAAGCTATATGGCATAACATTAATGGATGCACCTAGATCAAGCATGACATTTTCAAAAGTAGTATCACTAATTACACAAGGGATAGAGAAACTCTCTGGATCCTTTAACTTGGGTGGTAACTTTTTTTGGAGAACTGCAGAAATAGTCGCATTCATTTTCACAACTTCTTTCTCACGTGTTTGCCTCCTTGTGGTGCACAACTCCTTCAAAAATTTTGCATATTTGGGAACTTGAGTAATGCACTCAATCAAGGGAATATTCACATGCACTTTCTTAAAAACTTCCAAGATAGCTTCATCAGATTCTTCTTTCTTCGATTTTGAAATCTGCTTGGAAATGGCACACGCCCATAGGGAAGATTAGTAATAACTGAACTTTGAAAGTTAGTACCATTACCTTTGTGTGGCTCAGCTGGTTGAGGCAGTTTTGCTTCGATTCTGGAAGTAGCAGGATCTGCCTCCAAATCATTCTTGGAAATTTCAACTTCCTCCTCCTCTTCTTGAGCAACTTGGATCTTCTTTTGGACTTTGTTTGGAACTTCATTGAACACACGTCCACTCCTTGTTGCCACTATTTTTGCAGACTCAAAATTTGGATTTGGAACAGTGCTCGGTGGTAGCTTTCCACTTTCAGAAAATTTTCCCATGAAATCCACTATTTTCCCCACTTGGTTCTTAAGCTCAGCTATATCCTTCGTATTATTCATTTGACCCTGCACAAGAGCTTGAGTAGAATTTGTTAAATTTTGCATCCCTTGAAAAAGGGCTTCAAGCATCTTATCATATGAAGGAGTAGCATTATTAGAATTAGAATTTGAAGCAAAATTTTGAGGAACCTGGGGCTTCTGAAAGAAGCCTTATGGACGTGGAAATTGACCTCCAGAATATTGAGGTGGGTTTTGCACATTCTCCGTATTGCTCCATCGGAAATTTGGATGATCCCTTAATCCAGGATTATAGGTGTTGGAGAAAGGATTGTACCTTTGTTGTCCCATAGCATTTAGAGTCTCCCATCCACCATTTTCAGACAATTGAGGGCACTGATCAGTATGATGCCCTTGATTTGAGCAAACACCACAAGCTTTCACTTCTTGGCTTTTTCCAAGCACAAGATGAGATAATAATGTATCAATCTTACTTTCCAGAGTGGAGCTTTTTTTACTTCATTCACCTTCCGAGAGGAAGCCAATGCACAAACATATTGCTGATCATTTAGGGCACGATTATCTAGCAACACCCATGCTTCTCTTAGTGTTTTGTCAAGGAAGGACCCTCCAGATGCGGCGTCCAGCAGCTGGCGCTCCAAAGATGAAAGTCCTTCATAAAAGTACTGCAGAAGGTTGTTCTCTTTAAAACCGTGGGAGGGGCAAGCTGCAACAAGGGCCTTAAACCGCTCATAGTAAGCACATAATGTTTTCTCAGGTCCTTGCTGAATTCCGGTGATTTGCTTCCTCATCACCGTGATCTTTGACGCTGGAAAGTATTTGGTCAGGAACTCACTCATCATCTTTTCCCATGAGTCAATGTGTCCAGCAGGTAGATCAATGAACCATGACTTGGCCCGGTCCTCTAGTGAGAACGAAAATGCCTTCAACTTCAGAATGTTAATATCCGCATTTCTAGGGCACATGCTCACACAAACAAACTGAAAAGACTTCAGATGCTTGTTGGGATCTTCATTGCTAACCCCATGGAATTTTGGGATTTGATGCAGAAGTCCACTCTTCAACTCGAATTCTCCTTCCTTAGTTGCTGCCGGTTCAGGATAAGTGATACATGAAGGTGCATTACTTTTGGCTCCTGGTACAACCGAATTCGATAATTGTCTAATAGTCTGCTGTTCCATTGGTGGAATGTCTTCCTCAGAATCTGAAGGTTGTGATGAGACAATGGACTTTGTGTGTTCTTCTTCCTCTGCTTCCAATTCTGCTTCACTCTCAAACTCTAGCTGTCTGAATGTGTTGGGGGTTTGAACAGGAAGATCAAGAATCTGGGAAGGTTCTCCACCTTGCTTAAGGCGCTGTATCTGCCTCTCCAAGTTTGTGAAAAACTCGTTGGTTAATCTAGGAATACGGATTCCATCATCGAACATTCATAACCCTACAGAAACAAAATAACAAAATAAGAAACAAAATAAAAATTAAACAAAAACAAAGTAACTAAATTTAAAATGAGCTCAAACAAAAAAGGTCTTTAGAACTAAGTAAACACTTTACATTTACAAAGGTTATAAATTACAACAATCTGCTTGAGTTAACAGTTATAAGTTTTATTAATTTTCAAGCTCAAATCTTAAGTGGTAAACCAATTATAATAAGATATGATCGTCTTGATACAAATGTTTACGTGGTTTCAGAAGACTTGGATGGCCAGGCTGAAGTGAAACGGGCTGGTAGGACTTCGTTTTAGTGGGTTACGGAGGCCGAAACCCCTATCGTGCTTACACACAGTCTATAACCCTTTGAAGTCTAATTTTGGTCCCAGGCGTTTACTCGGGCCTAGACACCATCAAAAATGTCCCTTACTCAGTTAGGAAACACTTGTATGTTTGATAGTCATACAAGAGTTATTAAGATCCGCCCTCAACTCCAAAAGACCTCTGCTAAGATACTAATGAAGGGTTTAGGATCCTATTAACTAAAGTAACCTTCAATGGTTTACAAAACAAGATAAGTACCTGAAAATAAATAAAACAGACTGACGTGCTCATTTTCAGGCGTGCGACAATTAAGAACCCTGTTTTGACAATCGTAGTATTGGTAAATAAGGTTCGATCAATCCGGGGACTTTAGGGTGCTCCTGCGTTTACAAAACTAAACAGATTAGACTAATTTAAGAGTTATGTACATAATATAAACAGCAATTACATTTACATGATTTATGGGGGGGGATTTTGAGAGTTTGTTCTAACATTTCTATGAAAAAGGGTAAAGACAGAATCTAAACTAATATATACAAGTGATCATCTTCAACACACACACAACCTTCAAACAACAAGTATGTATTGATATATTATCATGTGAATAATAAAAATGTTGTCAAGCAAGATTTGTCAATGAACCCGAAACATAAGCTTGAAGAAGTCATTGCATTCCATCGAATTCTACTTAATAATCGTCTACATTGGAGAAGTCCTAACACATAGACAATCTCATATAAAGGCTGCGATCGATGCGAAGGCACCCGTCCACACAATATACAAGTCATTAAGAACGAAAGAATTATCAGTTCAAATACACCTTGAGTTTACTTGAAGAAGCTTAACTCCCAAATGCGTGCATAACATATAGTCTCGGCCATTAGGCATAGCCTTCACTACTTTTAGATCTATACTTACTTGAAGAAGCTTAGTACAAATCATAGCAATCACCAATCCTGCAGAATCGGTTTAGTAATAACATGTAACTATATGCTTAACAATTTGCATGACAAACAAATAAAACCATTCACAATCATCCAACATATCAACATCATACTCATTTATTTAAAGGAATAACAAGTTCAAACCATACAACCATGCAACTTTGAATCCTAATTTAAAGTTAACGCAAGAAAAGAGAATCAGCATGTTGTTACACTTTTTCGATGATCTTCAAGGGCCAGTTGATGATGACGCAAGTGCTCCTCAGCTTCAAGATTTCGGCTGCAGCTTGGAGAAGTCCGAAGGCTACTCTCCAACGCTGGCTTCTCGGCTCTTAGATGCACACGGCTACAAGAAGAACTATGCTATTGTTTTTGTGTGATTTGTGCGTGAAGAGATGATCTCCAAAACTCAGCATATGTCCTCTATTTATAGTGTCCATGTCGCACCTAGGGTTTATTCTTCACCCTTGATTTAATCTTGATCCAACGGTCCAAGAAAATTGCCCAACAAATTAATTAAAATCTGTTGGGAACTCTCTAGAATTTCTTGCGCACAAAGGTGATGAATTTGGCTAAATTATGGGCTAGGTACGTTGCTTGATCTCCACCACAAATCACAGCAGTGAAAACCTTCCGTATTCTGCCTTCAATCAGACTTTTGACGAAAATCCTTGATTTTCCTTCCATTCCTGATGCATAATTAGGGTTCCTGCAAGGGAAATAAAATCAGATAGATATGGTAGGGGAATAACAGAATTCAAATGACGAATTTAAAGGAAAGAATCTCCCTTAATTCTCTGATTAGCACATATAAAATCCTTGATTGCTGCAGAATTCGTTCTCCCCCTTTTATAGACATTCACAGATTCCTATTCCAAGTTGGATTATGTTTTCTAACTTCAAATGGTGTCCCTGTCTCATTAGAAAAGAAAGTTTCCTAAATATTTTAGGAAAGTCAGAATAGGAAAGATTCAAAAGTAGTAAGTTTCCTAAATCAAAATAAGAAAGTTTCCTAAAATGAAATAGGTAAGTTTCCTTTTTTAAAACAGGAAAGTTTCCTAAACGACTTATCCTTAGATTTTGCGACTTAATGAGACTCCTTGCTGCAACATGAATCCTTCTTTGATTAGGATTTCACTCAATTCTTGCGTTTTAACATTCTTCCGTGTAAAACTGCCTCTTTTGACCGATAAAACAGAAATAAGCTGGAAATGGCATTATTAAAGAAACAACAAAGCTAAATAAGGTCGGAAACACATTAAGAATATTGATACACGCATTCTATGCTATATTCTTAATGTATTTCGAACCCTATTTAGCTTCGTTATTTCCTTAATAATGCCATTTCTAGTTTGTTTCTGTTCTTTAGGTCAAAAGAGGCACTTTTACACGGAAGAAGGTTAAAACGCAAGAATTGAGTGAAATCCTAATCAAAGGAGGATTCTTGTTGCAGCAAGGAGTCTCATTAAGTCGCAAAATCTGAGGATAAGTCGTTTAGGAAACTTTCCTGTTTTAAAAAGGGAAACTTACCTATTTCATTTTAGGAAACTTTCTTATTTTGATTTAGGAAACTTACTACTTTTGAATCTTTCCTATTCTGACTTTCCTAAAATATTTAGGAAACTTTCTTTTCTAATGAGACAGGGAAACCAACTGCAGTCAGAAAACCTAATCCAACTTGGAATAGGAATCTGTAAATGTCTATAAAAAGGGGAGAACGAATTCTGCAGCAATCAAGGATTTTATATGTGCTAATCAGAGAATTAAGGGAGATACTTTCCTTAATTTCGTCATTTGAATTCTGTTATTCCCCTACCATATCTATCTGACTTTATTTCCCTTGCAGGAACCCTAATTGTGCACCAGGAAAGGAAGGAAAATCATAGATTTTCGTTAGAGACCTGATTGGTAGCAGAAGAGGGAAAGCTCTTAATTGCTGGGATTTCTTTTGGAGAACAAAGAGTGTACCTGGTCCGTATTCAAGCCAAATGCAATGAATTACTGCACAAGACATTCCAGAGAATTTTGGGAAGGTCTAACTCAGAATTTAAAGCAATAATTCTGTGCCGTTGGATTACAAATCAATCAAGGGCTAGGAGGACAGCTAGGGTTCGGCCAAGGCACTATATAAAGGAGCAGAGAACAACGTTTTCAATATCACTTCTCACGCACAAACTTCTGCCCTAATTTCGCAATAGCCTCTCTTCAGTATTTTCGTTTCAAGATAGCAGAGCCCTCCATCCATTGAAGCTTGCTCTACCTTGGTGCTCTTAAGAAAGTCAATTCGGAGAACAAAAAGTGTAACAATGCCTCAATCGATTCCTCTCTGTTCTGTAGTATTTTCTTTTGTTAGATTTTTAGAACTTCTGCGTTTTGGATTGAGATTGATGTTGAGAATATGGTTATATTAATTTTCAGAATTATAAAGTTATGTTCTTAAGTTGTTTATGAGATCTGCATAATTTATTTTCGTGTCATTCTTGTTATTGAAAACTTATGATCTGGTTATTTAAATTACTAACTTCTGCAGGGTTGGTATTGCCATTGGTCTGTGTTAAACCGCTGAGACAAACATAGGATGCATAAGAAGATTATTATAGGTTACATGACCGCTGAGGCGTGTAATTCTGAATTCGTTTCATAATACTTGATTGGCATGATTTTGAAGTTGTGTAGATTGAAACAACCTGTTTACATGATTTTTGTATGTTTGTGTGTGTTTGAAGTCGATCACTTGTATATATTAGTTTAGCTTTTATTTTCTGTTTTAGTAGGAACATAGAACAAACTCTCAAAACTCCCCCCCCCAGAAATCATGTAAATGTAATTACTGTTTATATTATGTACATAACTCTTAAATTAGTCTAATCTGTTTAGTTTTGTAAACGTAGGAGCACCCTAATGTCCCCGGATTGATCGAACCTTATTTACCAATACTACATTCTGATTACAAAAGGGTTTTTAAATTACGCGCCCGGAAACGAGCACGTCAATTTTTGGCGCCGTTGCCGGGGACTTAATAAGTCTCTTTTGGTTTTCGGTTACTTTTATTTATACTACTTTAACACAGTTGACTAACTATTGTCTGTTTTATTTATTTTCAGGTACTTATCTTGTTTTGTAAACCATTGAAGGTTACTTTAGTTAATAGGATCCTAAACCCTTCATTAGTACCTTAGCAGAGGTCTTTTGGAGTTGAGGGCGGATTTTATTAACTCTTGTACGACTGTCAAACATACAAGTGTTTCCTAACTGAGTAAGGGACATTTTGGATGGTGTTTAGGCCCGAGTAAGCGCCTGGGATCAAAATTGGACTTCAAAGAGTTATAGACTGTGCGTCAGCACGATAGGGGTTTCGACCTCCGTAGCTTGCTGAAAACGAAACCCTACCAGCCCGTTTCACTTCGGCCTTGCCATTCAAGCCTTCTGAAACCACGGAATTGCTTATGTTTAGATGTCAATGCCTATAATCCCATCAATACAGTTTACAACTTGAGATATGAATTTGAAGGGTGAATAAAATTTAGAATCAGTAGTGTTGTATTATTGTTGTTTAAACTTTGTTGTAAGTCGCACTAAGGTATATTGGACCAAACATGACTATGGATTGGGTAGCTGTTTCAGTCCCATTGCACACCAATGTCCTCTGTTCCCGTACCTAAGTGTAGAGTCGAAATAAACTTAAGCATAGGATAATGCAGACGTGTAGTGTCTTATGTGTTTATGGAAACTCATTCTTGTTGAACTTATCTTTACTTTTATTTTATTTTATTTTATTTTTTTTAAATATTGTATGTCTTATTACTAACAATTCTTTGAATGAACAGATGTCGGTCTCAAACCAAATCTATATCAAGGACATCATCAACACTTTCGAACATCATGAGGAGATGCACAAGGTGCTCAAATTCTTCCCAAATTTCGATGGAACAAGCAAGGTGGATGCAGCAGATCACCTTACCTATGTGGAGGATGTGCGCAAACTTTTGGCACCAGATCATGCTGCGGAAGTAGCTGTTAATGCCTTCATGAGGAGTTTGAAAGGAGAAGCCTATAGATGGTTCCAAGAGAAGCTGAATCATGAGAGCACTTGGGAGGAATGCAAGAAAGAATTTGTCCAAGTGTTCACCATTGGAGCAGAAATGTCGACACCAGCAGCTCAAGAATTGGAATGTGAGGAAGAGGAGGAAGACAATGACTCCAACTTTAGCCACGGAAACTCACCAAGGTCATATACTTCACAAGGCACACCATGGGAGTATCTTCACGCACAAGGATGGGATGATAATTTCGACACCAAAGAAGCCTTTGCGGATGAAGACTAAAGGAGTCAAACGTCTAGCCAATGGACATTAAAGCAGCGCTCTAGGGAGGCAGCCCTACATCAAGTCGCACACTTGTGCAATTTTGAGACTTTCTGTTTTTATTCAAGCTTTTGGATTTTGTAATAGACTTATTAGTGGTTTGTTGCACCTTTTTGCAACTATTTTTGACCAACTTTTTCTTTATTTTTACTTCCGTATTTTTAATTCTATTTTTATGGAAACTCATTCTTGTTGAACTTATCTTTACTTTTATTTTATTTTATTTTATTTTTTTTTAAATTGTATATCTTATTACTAACAATTCTTTGAATGAACAGATGTCGGTCTCAAACCAAATCTATATCAAGGACATCATCAACACTTTCGAACATCATGAGGAGATGCACAAGGTGCTCAAATTCTTCCCAAATTTTGATGGAACAAGCAAGGTGGATGCAGCAGATCACCTTACCTATGTGGAGGATGTGAGCAAACTTATGGCCCCAGATCATGCTGAGGAAGTAGCTGTTAATACCTTCATGAGGAGTTTGAAAGGAGAAGCCTATAGATGGTTCCAAGAGGAGCTGAATCATGAGAGCACTTGGGAGGAATGCAAGAAAGAATTTGTGCAAGTGTTCACCATTGGAGCAGAAATGTCGACACCAGCACCTCAATCAATCTTTGAGTACCTTCCTCGTTTCAACAAGGAGCAATTAATACACATCATCCTCAACACCGTTCCTGATTTTTATGGGGCAAAACAAGACCCCAAGGCTCATTTAGACCATGTGAAGAGGATGTGTGAGCGCATGGTGTGCCCTGAAATTGAGTTGGAGACCTTGACAATCTTGGTTTTCAGTCGGAGTTTGAAAGGAGAAGCAAAGTATTGGTATAATCATCGAGTGGACCATAACACCGTTACCTGGAGCCAATGCCAAGAGCGTTTTCTGAAAAGGTTTGCTTTTGGAGGACTGAAGAAAGAACATGTGGCACATATTGAAATGAATCCAGCAAGAAGGGAAGAGATGCCATGTCAATTCTCTAATCCGGCAACCTTCCCTCAACCATCTCTCTATTGCTTGCCACCCCACCAAATGATCAAAAAGGAGGAGGAATCTCAAATGAACAAGCTGCTAGCAAGCATTGAAGAGCTAAAGAAGGAGCAAGCAAAATTTGGGCAGCAAATGAACAAAGTAGAGAAAGAGATTCACTCTATGGCCCCCAAGGTGGAATTTGTCTTCAATAGAGCAGTTTCTGCTGATTTTGAGGAAGCAGCTCAAGAATTGGAACGAGAGGAAGAGGAAGAACTGGAAGAAAATAGTGAAGAGGAGGAAGACAATGACTCCAACTTTAGCCACGGAAACTCACCAAGGTCATATACTTCACAAGGCACACCATGGGAGGATGAGTATCTTCACGCACAAGGATGGGATGATAATTTCGATACCAAAGAAGCCTTTGCGGATGAAGACTAAAGGAGTCAAACGTCTAGCCAATGGACATTAAAAGCAGCGCTCTAGGGAGGCAGCCCTACATCAAGTCGCACACTTGTGCAATTTTGAGACTTTCTGTTTTTATTCAAGCTTTTGGATTTTGTAATAGACTTATTAGTGGTTTGTTGCACCTTTTTGCAACTATTTTTGGACCAACTTTTTCTTTATTTTTACTTCCGTATTTTTATTTCTATTTTTCTGAGCATAATTTTGTGAAAGTTGGATTAATCTCTTGTTTTTGAAATGCAGTTCTACTGACTTTAAATCCAGTCAGGGATCTGCACGGAGATCACAAGTGTGTCTCAACTCTCTGGACACCCTACATCTACTTTGATGTATCGATTGCAAGGAGCTTTTATTTGAAGGTCGAGGTCATGTACCTTGAGGCAGGTGCCTACATTTCAATCCTACTCGAAGGCCGTGAGTATGGGATGTCTACAAGGGGAGCTTTCTCAACTTTAAACTCTTACTTTTCGTAAATTAGTTTTTGTTTCGTTTGTTTCGTAGTGAATCCCTGTTTCCATGCTTTATTCTATGTTGCATGCTATTTTCTGTTTTACATTGAGGACAATGTAGAGTTTAAGTGTGGGGGAAGGATTTACATGTTTATTGAGTCATTTATTGAAATACATAAAAATTGAAAAATGTCAAAAATTCAAAAAAATATTGTTTGCTTTTTGAGTCTTTTGTTTGTTTTTTTGAGTCTTAGGAGCCCTTAACTGTCTATGATGATTATAATCTCTGAAATTATGGATAAGATCACAAGATGATTTCCAACTGATATTCTGAAGTTAATTGAAATGAATGGAAATCATGTGAAACGTAGTGGATATGATTTGAAACTTTGGTACAGAAATGAGCATGTTAAGACAAGCTTTGATTCACATGACCTTAAATGTGAGCTTTTGAGCCTTTATATGTGCTATTCTTTCTGAGTGTTCATTGAAATATTCTGATTCGTTTTCTTGGCTATAAATTGTTTAAAAACCTCATTATTCTTTCAATTTGATTGATTGCTCACCATAGCTTTTAATGAACTAGAGATGACTAGAACTCACTCTTGTGAACTTTCGAAACTTTTTATCATAAAACACTCTGATTTTAGAAAGGATAAATGGAACTTTTTAGGATGATCACCATTGCCAAATAAACCTGTGTCCTTATTTGTGTGCGCTGCACACCCCTTAGTTTGAGCCCCTTTGAGCATACATTAAGCCTTTTCTTTCACCACCTATGTAATTTACCTGAGCTTAGTATAACATATTTCTACCCATGTCCTTTGGGCCTAGTAGAGCATTTTGTGTGAAGATTACTGGAGGTGATGATGAAGAGCAAGTGTGGGGGAAAGAGCTTTTATAATGTCCTTGTTGTATAAAAAGAAAATGCTGTGAAAAGAATAAAAAGAAAATAAAGAATAAAATTTCGGCAGAAAAAGAAAAGAAATACTGGACATTATTGTTGTTTTGTGAATCAGGAGTTCTGATGTAAATGGAAGGCCTAAAATTGAAATAATTGGCCTTTGTTCTGTTTCATTTTGTGTAAGGAGGTGCAGTGACGTTTTTGGAGGACCAAAGACGTCTTGGTCCTTGTTTTGGTGACACAAGGCGTTGGATAATGCTCTGCTAGGTCCTTAGGAATTCTGCAATTCCTTACTCTTAAATTCATACCCCTAGCCCAGCCCCATTAACACCTTTTAAAGTTCCTTTTGATCTAAAAGATGAGTAAAACTTGATCTGTGGAGTTTGTTCGAAGAGTTGAGCCTATGGTATGGTTCATTTGTGTGAGTAATCATATTCTTTCATGAGGTTTTACTTCTGTGTTAATTCTTATAAATGCAAGCTTTCTGATTCTGTCTTGCATACTTATTGAGTGATTTAGCCAGAAAATCTGAGTGAAGAATGAGTGCATACCTTGTGAGAATGAATCATAATTGTTTGAAACATGCTGAGCTTAAATATCACCATTGTTCTATCAGGTCCTACGTGTAAATATGTTGATCTATGCATGGCAATTAGCTTCTGAAACTTCACGGAATGATTCTTGGTTGGGTGCTAATTTTGATGCCATGAGAGTTGAGATTCGGAGAATATAGTTATGGGCATTAGAGTTTGAGTATTTATTTTGTGAGTCTTTGTTTTTGTTTGTGTTAGAGTCTGTTCTTAGTTTGGTTTTGCTAAGGGACTAGCAAAAGCTAAGTGTGGGGGAATTTGATACACACATTCTATGCTATATTCTTAATATATTTCGAACCCTATTTAGCTTCGTTATTTCCTTAATAATGCCATTTCTAGTTTGTTTCTGTTCTTTAGGTCAAAAGAGGCAGTTTTACACGGAAGAAGGTTAAAACGCAAGAATTGAGTGAAATCCCAATCAAAGGAGGATTCCTATTGCAGCAAGGAGTCTCATTAAGTCGCAAAATCTGAGGATAAGTCGTTTAGGAAACTTTCCTGTTTTAAAAAGGGAAACTTACCTATTTCATTTTAGGAAACTTTCTTATTTTGATTTAGGAAACTTACTACTTTTGAATCTTTCCTATTCTGACTTTCCTAAAATATTTAGGAAACTTTCTTTTCTAATGAGACAGGGAAACCAATTGCAGTCAGAAAACCTAATCCAACTGGGAATAGGAATCTGTGAATGTCTATAAAAGGGGGGAGAACGAATTCTGCAGCAATCAAGGATTTTATATGTGCTAATCAGAGAATTAAGGGAGATACTTTCCTTTAAATTCGTCATTTGAATTATGTTATTCCCCTACCATATCTATCTGATTTTATTTCCCTTGCAGGAACCCTAATTGCGCACAAATAAAGGAAGGGAATTTTCGTCAAAAGCCTGATTGATAGCACAGAAGGAAAGTTCTTAATCGCTGGGATTTACTTTGGAGAACAAAGAGTGTACCTGGTCCATATTCAAGCCTCATGCAATGAATTGCTGCACAAGACATTCTAGAGAATTCTGGGAAGGTCTAAATCAGGATTTAAAGCATTAATTCATCACCGTTGGATCAGAAATTAATCAAGGGCTGGGAGGACAGCTAGGGTTCGGCCAGACCACTATATAAAGGAGCAAAGGAGCAACGTTTTCATCATCTCTTCTTCGCACAAAAATCAGTAAAACACGTTAGCCTTCCTTCTCCTTTTCGACGCCTCTCCAGAAAAGAAGCAATTCAAGCCGGCACCTTTGTAGGACTTCTCCAGAAGGCTACCGAGAAGTATCAGGCGTGTGTGACCCTTCGAACATCTCAAGCTTCCTTGAAGATTTATAAAGTGTAACTCATGTCTTGTTCCTTCTATCTTGTATTTGTTCTTTGTTTTCTGTATTTGGATTTCAAAGTTGGAATTGGCTGGTTGTTAAGAACATGAATAGGTTAATTTTCAGAATAAATTCGAGCATATTTCGACTTGTCTATGATAGCATGTGATTTGTTTTATGCCTTGTTGATTTCATTAAATGCATAGTTTTGTTTTCACTAAAACTCTAATCTGCAGGTTAGTGTTGCTATGATCTATACTAAGCTTCTTCAAGTAAGTGTAGATCTCCAGTAGTAAAGGTTATGTAATAATAGCCGAAACTATGTGTTACATGCTTACAGGTTAAGCAGCTTCCTGTAAACTTGGGCATGTTCAAATTCAGAATTCTTTAACTCTTAATGATTCATGTTTAGTGTAGACGGGTATTCTGAGTGACACAGAGTATTGATCGCAGCCTTTGCATGAAATATCCTAGGTAGAGACTTCTCTGTGCTTAGGAAATAAAGTAAGTAGAATTAAAGGAATGCATGACCGCTGCGGCTTGTGTTTCGAGTTTGTTTTTGATATCACTTGGCAATGAAATTGATTTTATGTTTGAGACATGTTGATACTTGTTTGCTTGATTCTGGAATTGCTGGTTAATGTGTGTTGAAGATGATCACTTGTACATATTAGTTTATATTCTGTCTTTACCCTTTTTCATAGAAATGCTAGAATAAACTCTCAAACTCCCCCCCCAGAAATCATGTAAATGTAATTGCTGTTTATATTATGTACATAACTCTTAAATTAGTCTAATCTGTTTAGTTTTGTAAACGCAGGAGCACCCTAAAGTCCCCGGATTGATTGAACCTTATTTACCAATACTACAATTGTCAAAACAGGGTTCATAATTGTCGCACGCCCAGAAACGAGCGCGTCAATTTTGGCGCCGTTGCCGGGAACGTAGTGGATATGATTTGAAACTTTGGTACAGAAATGAGCATGTTAAGACAAGCTTTGATTCATATGACCTTAAATGTGAGCTTTTGAGCCTTTATATGTGCTATTCTTTCTGAGTGTTCATTGAAATATTCTGATTCGTTTTCTTGGCTATAAATTGTTTAAAACCTCATTATTCTTTCAATTTGATTGATTGCTCACCATAGCTATTAATGAACTAGAAATGACTAGAACTCACTCTTGTGAACTTTCGAAACTTTTTATCATAAAACACTCTGATTTTAGAAAGGATAAATGGAACTTTTTAGGATGATCACCATTGCCAAATAAACTTGTGTCCTTATTTGTGTGCGCTGCACACCCCTTAGTTTGAGCCCCTTTGAGCATACATTAAGCCTTTTCTTTCATCACCTATGTAATTTACCTGAGCTTAGTATAACATATTTCTACCCATGTCCTTTGGGCCTAGTAGAGCATTTTGTGTGAAGATTACTGGAGGTGATGATGAAGAGCAAGTGTGGGGGAAAGAGCTTCTATAATGTCCTTGTGGCGTAAAAAGAAAAGAAAAATGCCGTGAAAGAATAAAAAGAAAAGAAATACTGGACATTATTGTTGTTTTGTGAATCAGGAGTTCTGATGTAAATGGAAGGCCTAAAATTGAAATATTTGGCTTTTGTTCTGTTTCATGTTTTGTAAAGAGGTGCAGTGACGTTTTTGGAGGACCAAAAGATGTCTTGGTCCTTATTTTGGCGACACAAGGCGTTGGATAATGCTCTGCTAGGTCCTTAGGAATTCTGCAATTCCTTACTCTTAAATTCATACCCCTAGCTTAGCCCCATTAATACCTTGTAAAGTTCCTTTTGATCTAAAAGATGAGTAAAACTTGATCTGTGGAGTTTGTTCCAAGAGTTGAGCCTATGGTATGGTTCATTTGTTTGAGTAATCATATTCTTTCATGAGGTTTTACTTCTGTGTTATTGTGCTTTTGTTTTTATAAATGCAAGCTTTCTGATTCTGTCTTGCATACTTATTGAGTGATTTAGCCAGAAAATCTGAGTGAAGAATGAGTGCATACCTTGTGAGAATGAATCATAATTGTTTGAAACATGCTGAGCTTAAATATCACCATTGTTCTATCAGGTCCTACGTGTAAATATGTGATCTATGCATGGCAATTAGCTTCTGAAACTTCATGGAATGATTCTTGGTTGGGTGCTAATTTTGATGCCATAAGAGTTGAGATTCTGAGACAATAGTTTTGGGCATTAGAGTTTGAGTATTTATTTTGTGAGTCTTTGTTTTTGTTTGTGTTAGAATCTGTTCTTAGTTTGGTTTTGCTAAGGGACTAGCAAAAGCTAAGTGTGGGGGAATTTGATACACGCATTCTATGCTATATTCTTAATGTATTTCGAACCCTATTTAGCTTCGTTATTTCCTTAATAATGCCATTTCTAGTTTGTTTCTGTTCTTTAGGTCAAAAGAGGCACTTTTACACGGAAGAAGGTTAAAACGCAAGAATTGAGTGAAATCCTAATCAAAGGAGGATTCTTGTTGCAGCAAGGAGTCTCATTAAGTCGCAAAATCTGAGGATAAGTCGTTTAGGAAACTTTCCTGTTTTAAAAAGGGAAACTTACCTATTTCATTTTAGGAAACTTTCTTATTTTGATTTAGGAAACTTACTACTTTTGAATCTTTCCTATTCTGACTTTCCTAAAATATTTAGGAAACTTTCTTTTCTAATGAGACAGGGAAACCAACTGCAGTAAGAAAACCTAATCCAACTTGGAATAGGAATCTGTAAATGTCTATAAAAAGGGGAGAACGAATTCTGCAGCAATCAAGGATTTTATATGTGCTAATCAGAGAATTAAGGGAGATACTTTCCTTAATTTCGTCATTTGAATTCTGTTATTCCCCTACCATATCTATCTGACTTTATTTCCCTTGCAGGAACCCTAATTGTGCACCAAGAAAGGAAGGAAAATCATAGATTTTCGTTAGAGACCTGATTGGTAGCAGAAGAGGGAAAGCTCTTAATTGCTGGGATTTCTTTTGGAGAACAAAGAGTGTACCTGGTCCGTATTCAAGCCAAATGCAATGAATTACTGCACAAGACATTCCAGAGAATTTTGGGAAGGTCTAACTCAGAATTTAAAGCAATAATTCTGTGCCGTTGGATTACAAATCAATCAAGGGCTAGGAGGACAGCTAGGGTTCGGCCAAGGCACTATATAAAGGAGCAGAGAACAACGTTTTCAATATCACTTCTCACGCACAAACTTCTGCCCTAATTTCGCAATAGCCTCTCTTCAGTATTTTCGTTTCAAGATAGCAGAGCCCTCCATCCATTGAAGCTTGCTCTATCTTGGTGCTCTTCAGAAAGTCAATTCGGAGAATAAAAAGTGTAACAATGCCTCAATCGATTCCTCTCTGTTCTGTAGTATTTTCTTTTGTTAGATTTTTAGAACTTCTGCGTTTTGGATTGAGATTGATGTTGAGAATATGGTTATATTAATTTTCAGAATTATAAAGTTATGTTCTTAAGTTGTTTATGAGATCTGCATAATTTATTTTCGTGTCATTCTTGTTATTGAAAACTTATGATCTGGTTATTTAAATTACTAACTTCTGCAGGGTTGGTATTGCCATTGGTCTGTGTTAAACCGCTGAGGCAAACACAGATTAACTAAGTGGCAAAAGCTTCGATCCATGGGAATGAGTCGGGTCTTGATCATAAGTTGCATGTAGACTGGTTTAAGCGCTGAGATAAACCTGTTTACATGTTCGAATTCTTCTTTGATCTTAATGATTCATGTTATATGTTGTATGGTTGCGCTGAGTATTAACATGACATATTGCATGGAATTTTCTGTGTTAAACCGCTGAGGCAAACATAGGATGCATAAGAAGATTATTATAGGTTACATGACCGCTGAGGCGTGTAATTCTGAATTCGTTTCATAATACTTGATTGGCATGATTTTGAAGTTGTGTAGATTGAAACAACCTGTTTACATGATATTTGTATGTTTGTGTGTGTTTGAAGTCGATCACTTGTATATATTAGTTTAGCTTTTATTTTCTGTTTTAGTAGGAACATAGAACAAACTCTCAAAACTCCCCCCCCAGAAATCATGTAAATGTAATTGCTGTTAATATTATGTACATAACTCTTAAATTAGTCTAATCTGTTTAGTTTTGTAAACGCAGGAGCACCCTAAAGTCCCCGGATTGATCGAACCTTATTTACCAATACTACATTCTGATTACAAAAGGGTTTTTAAATTACGCGCCCGGAAACGAGCACGTCAAATATAGCATAAAATGCATGTATCACAGACAACAGTTAGTCAACTGTGTTAAAGTAGTATAAATAAAAGTAACCGAAAACCATTAGAGACTTATTAAGTCCCCGGCAACGGCGCCAAAAATTAACGTGCTCGTTACCGGGCGCGTAATTTAAAAACCCTTTTTTATTAGAATGTAG
Organism: Fragaria nilgerrensis; assembly: GCA_010134655.1. Taxonomy (NCBI): domain Eukaryota; kingdom Viridiplantae; phylum Streptophyta; class Magnoliopsida; order Rosales; family Rosaceae; genus Fragaria; species Fragaria nilgerrensis. The sequence goes on from CM020980.1 coordinate 15,092,874, forward strand.
TATTGGCAAATAGGGTTCGATCAATCTGGGGACCTAAAGGGCGCTCCTGCAGTCACGGTTACACTAAAGAATCAGTAACTATAAGTATTTACAAGTGTTCAATTACAAATATACACATGGTACAATAGAAAAAGGGGGGGAGGGGGGTTTGAAGGTTTGTTGTACATTCCTACTAAACAGAAAATAAAAGTATTGTATACAAGTGATTGATTCATTCAACATATCCCTCAGAAACAAACTCAGATTCTGACCACACATCAAAGTTCACGTTTCTACCTTAGTAATCTGATTGTTACATCCCGACCCGTAAAATTTTATCTTATTTACTAGCTTGATTATAATAAGAATTTTTACCGTTTTCGACATTGAGTTATAGTTTAATTGGTCCCTAGAGGGGTTTTGAGGGACGATTATTTCGGAGTTATTCGTAGGAGAAAAATGTAACGACGGTAAAATGGTAAATTTTAGCTAGTAAAAAGTAATTTTTATTAGGGTATTATTTTTGGGGGGTGTTAAATTTTGGATTTGGGTTGTATATAGAAGAGTTGGGCCAGATGGGTGAGGCCCAAAACTCTTTTCTTTCTCTCTCCTCTCTCTCTTTCTCTCCCGACGTTTTCTCTCTCTCTCTCTCTCCCGATTTTCCCTCCCGCTGCTGGACTTCCGGCCGCCCGTCCGCCACCGTCCGGCCACCGTTCGCCGCCACACCGGTCCCAAAAGATCGGCCATCAACCCAGCTTACATTCTAGACTGGTGACAGCCGCCCTAGCTCTGCCGTGAAGGAGTAGTGCCGCTCGAAAGGCGTGGCTGCCTTGAGCTTTCCTTCGCCGGAACTCCCTCCTCCGGCCACCAATCCGGGGAAGCTTGGTACGGTTTTGTAGCTCTCCTCCCATGCAACAACCCCTCCAAAAGGCTCACTCCCTCTTGAGTTCGGTAAGGAGAAATTCAAAGTTCAAATTCTAGGGCTTTTAGGACGTTTTCGTTCGATTGACCTAGTTAGGCTTGAAATTGGACTTAGTGATAGTTATGAAAGTTGTTTGGAATGTTGAGAGGAAGATTTTGTTAAAATTTGGTAGAATTTGGGGTTTTGTATAATTTTAAATGTATAATAATTAGAGGAGTTTAATGAAGTGAATTGTTGAATTTTTGGATGAGTTTTGAATAGGTTTGTGAATTTCTGAAGTTTGGTATTTTGGCGGTTAAATAATGTAAAATCCGACCGTAGGATTTAAATCAATTTCTGGAAAAGGTTGTATTTACGACTACCGAGTATGATATAAAAGTTTGGATCGTTTCGATTTAAGAATATCGAAGTTAGGCAATGATGAGCGTATTTATGGCTCTCGATTAATTTTGCCTATTTTATCAAATACTGGAATTTAGTTGGTAAATTAATTATATATTTAGAACAGGACATGAGGAGGCCCGTGCAGAAGAAGCCTCGGAGCGTCATCAGGCTTAGGCCTAATTTGTGAGTGGATCTTTTTTTTAAATAAAAACATGCGATGAATGATTTTATTAACTATTTATTTCTTCTGATGAGATTTATTGATTTCTCGCCTATTTAACAATTTTTCTCCTTTGGAGAGATCCCGAAAATGAGATTTTCGGTGGATATATATGTTTTGGATTTTATGAGAATAGTATGTATATAAATGCTAGCTAGCCATACGTGCTTGGTCCGTCATAATGAGGTAAAATACCATTATAGCGTGTCGTGAGTGTTAGACACAAGCGTCATAGCCCTATATGAAAACTTTTTTCTTTTTCGGTTTATTTAGGTTTTCATATAGGGAGTCCACACGTATATATACACCGTCCTTTTCAGTCATAATGAGGAAAAATACTATTATGGCGCAACGTGAGCGTTAGATGCCAGCGTTGTAGCCTTGTATGAATTTCTATTTTTCTAAATTGTTTCTAGGATTCATACAAGGAGTCTGACGAGTGTAGATACATACGAATATATGTTTATATACAGTTCAGCCAGAGAAGCTCCATTTTATTTCAGTTTGTGACTAGCCAGTGCTAGTCGTGAAATTGTCAGATTATGAATTGAGCGCTTTTGAGCTGCCGCATGCATTATATTTTCTATGAAATTAAAATGGGAATGCATAAATATTTTGTTATTAAATTATTTTTGTCCACTCACTCTAACGTTATTAAATGTCTTCCCCTGGGCCCTTCGTTTTAAAATGCTCAGTCTGCAGAGTTCGGATTGGATCTAGTAGAAGACGAGGCATAGTCACCCGTATTTCCATCACCTTTCACCAGTAGGTTACCTGTTTAGCCTACCTGTGTTTTCTTACTTCCGCTAGTGTCTAGTAGCTCTGAATACTTGGGTTTAATGTATATATTTTTGGTTGTGGGTGAAGGCTTGTTAATATTTTAGAATATTTTCGGATGATGTATATTATCTTAGATAATGTTTATTATCCTGTTGGTGGTGATTGTTTTTGGGGAGCACCAAGGCTCCAGAAGTTAAGGTTGGATTTGGAACCTTTAGACGTGTTTGCAGGTTTCTATTGGAAGGGTTGTCCATTTTCAAGGGAGGTTGTACTGAATTTTGCGGTAAATCTTTCCTTGGAGGTGGTCCCCGCACGATTTACTCCGGGTTCAGGGTGAAATTCAGGGCGGGTCGTGTCAGATAACATGCCAATTCAAAGAACTAGAAACAATCTCAAAATACAAGTCTACGAGGTCATGCATTTTATAGTTCTACTTACTTGTCCCTAGCACAGAACGTCTAGAACTAAGACATCTCATGCAAGGTTGCTATCAATACTTAGCGTATATGTCTACACTTAACATGAGTCCTTGGAATGTATAGAACGAGATTGAACACAATTATATTATGAACGTCACAACAGGAAATTGCATAGTATACGTATTCAGCTATATCTGTGACACAACTTCCACCACTAGAGATCTACACTTACCTATGAGGCTTAGCATAAATCATGGCATTAGTGATAGGAGCACAAAGTGCTACGATATTAACGTATTTCCTACCAAATTCTGTCGCATTAAAGGAGGAGAATGGCGCCATCTTTTTAGGGTTTTCAGCCGAATCTATATGGAGATAATGCAGCAAATTTTGATGATAATGGCTGATTGACATCAAGGAAATTAAGGGAAATTCTTACCTTTTATTTCTCCATATAAATTCCTAATATTCCTAGAGTTTATATCTGATTTATATTCCTTTTCTAGGAACATTAAATGACGAAAATATGGGAGGAATTATCAGCACCAAATCGAAAATAAACAAGGAGAGATTCAAACCGATTTCAATTTGGAAAACAAGCAATGTATTCGGCCACAATTCCAACCGAATTCGAAGTCTTAATGTGCAAGATATTCTGGAGAATTCCAATGAATATTCTTTGAAAATATTGTGCTATTATTTATGGCCCTTGGATCGGTTTTAATCAATGGTGTGGAGAAAAACCCTATGTCGACAAGACCACTATATAAAAGAGCAAAGGAGAAAGTTTTCAGCATCTCTTCATTCACACAGAAAATTAGAAAACAACGTTCTCCTTATCTTTTCCTTTGCCATGCGTCCCCAAGCCAAGAAGCAAGAAGCCGGTGCTCCTTAGGACGTTCCAAGAAGCTCTGAAGTCCTCTAGGCGTCTGCTTTCACTCCACCGTCTCAAAAGACCTTCGCAGAACCAATAAAAGTGTAAACAATGTCTAATACTTTCTGCTTTCTGCGTTTTTGTTTTGGTTTTTGGATTGAAGTTATGAATTTCATCTTTAAGATTGGATGGATGCTTTGGATCCGAAATTGAGAATTTTCAGAGTAATTTAAGTATGTGTTTGCCTTGTCTATGATATTGTATGTTCTGTTTTGTTGCCTTGTTGATCCATTAACTGCATAGTTTTGTTTTCACCAAAACTCTAATTCTGCAGGTTAATGTTGCTAGGTCTCTGAACTAATCCACCTAATAGTTTTAGGCAGAGATCCAAGTACTAAAGATTATGTAATAATAGCCGAGTCTATGTGTTACATGCTTACAGGTTGGGCAGCGCCTGTAACTTGGGCATGTTCAAATTTAGAATTCTTTAGATCTTAATGATTCATGTTTAGTGTAGACGGGTACTCTGAGTCGACACTGAGTATCGATCGTAGCCTTCGCATGAAATATTCTCAGTTCTAGACGTTCTGTGCTGTGAGATAAACTAAGTAGGATTAAAGGAATGCATGACCTCGTAGGCTTGTGTTTCGAGTTTGTTTTTGATATCACTTGGCAATGAAATTGATTATATGCTTGAGACATGTTGATACTTGTTTGTTTGATTCTGGAATTGCTGGTTGATGTGTGTTGAAGATGATCACTTGTATATATTAGTTTAGTTGTTATCTTTATCTTTTAGTAGGAATATTAGAACCAAACTCTCAAACCCCCCCCCCTGTTTACTTTGTACCATGTGTATAGTTGTAAATGAATACTAGTAAATACTTATTGTTACTGACTCTTTAATGTAACCGTGACTGCAGGAGCGCCCTTTAGGTCCCCGGATTGATCGAACCATATTTGCCAATACTACATTATGATAAAAAAAAGGTTTTTAAATTGTGCGCCCGGTAACGAGCATGTCAATTAGTTAGCATGTATTCTAACAAAGGTATATCAAACAACAACGCAAACTTTCTAACCTACGAATTGACAAGATCAGATTGCTAAAATATCATGAACGAAACTTTAACATGCTTCACTAAAATTCTGAATCTATTGAATACAAGAACAAGAAACGTGCTTACAAATCCAAATTTTAACATTCGAAACATGCTTTCAGGTTGTAAAGAAAAATCAAAATAAAGTAAAGGCAGTGTTTACACTTTTTCAGTTTCCAATGAAGCTTGGCGACGTCAAAAGGATGTTTGGCTTCAATGCTTCAATTATCCAACTCTGCTACCTTCGTGGAGAAGTCCTTCAAGGTCTGGCAAGAGAGGATGAACTCGGCAAAGGAGGAAAAGAAGGCCTGCTGCTGCTGCTCTCGTATTTCTCTGGTTTTACGTGAATGAATGATAATGATTGTGAAACAGAGAGCCTCTATTTATAGTGAACACGCCAAACCCTAGGTGTTCTTAGCCGTTGATCTGATCCAATGGTCTGGGATAATTGCGTTAATATCTTGAATTAAAAGTATTGCGCATTAGTCCTTCGAATGCAGCTTGAATTGTGACCAGATGCATGTCTTAATCAGCAAGAAAATCTCTTATTTTCTGCTGCGTCAATCACATCTTTGAAGAAGATTTTTGATCTTTTCCTTTCCTGATGCACACAGTTAATCCTGCAATTTATGAAAATCATATTATGACATAATTATGGACCAATTAGGAATCTTAATAAAAAGAATAACAGATAACTCCATTATTTTCTGATTTTGAATCAATTAAGGATTCCATGATTTGAGGGAGATTTCCATAAATGATTTGCAGTCATAAAATCCCTGTTTGGACTCCTAAATTTTGGCCAGAAATCTTTAGATATTTCTGGTTTCCTTCTTTGCCTCTGACGCCTCCAGCAAATCAACTCTTTAATTCCCTTTCCTTCTTTTACTCAATTTCCTGTCTCACTAGAATAGAAGGTTTCTCAAAATGATTACGGAAAGTCAGAATAGGAAAGTTTCACATATAGTAAGTTTTCTAAATCAAAATAAGAAAGTTTCTTAAAATGAAATAGGCAAATTTCCCATTTTGAAACAGGAAAGTTTCCTAAACGACTTATCCTTTGATTTACTCATTTCTGCACCTAGTGAGATTCCTTGCTTGAGTCGGAATTATTTCCTAGATTGACTAGGATTTCTCTTTAATTGCCGGTTTTAGCTTCCTTTTCTGTTTTTCTGCTCTTTTGCCTTCACACTCATAAAACATGTTAGAAAATGACATTATTACAAGAATAACATAGCTAAATAGTGCAGAAAACACATTATAAACATAGCACTTTGTGCTTGTATCATGATACACAAGAACTCAGTTCCATCTTCACAATGGGTTTCCAAGTGAAAGCCATTAGCGCGAATGTCCTTAAAGCTCAACAAGGTTCGGTGCCCTTTTAGGGTATAAAGAGCGTCTGTGATGTGGATCATAGTGCCATGAGGCAGAAAGAAGCAAGCGGTTCCATGCCCGAGGATCACAGGAGAAGATTCAATCATTGTCGTCACAGATCATTTACAAGGCACTAACTCAAGAAATAGTTGCCGGTTCCTTAGAATTGTGTGGGTTGATCCATTATCTGCGAGGCACTCGATCTCTCCAATAGACATACCTACAAAAGAGAGTAGATATATGAGTAAATAGGTCAATATCGAGCCATTTAGAAGGATTGAAAAAGCTAAAAGTAGCAATAATCTCGAGAGTGCTGAAAATGACCTTTGTGCACTAAAACAGTCATAACTCCTTTAAAATAGATATGGACAAACCGCAAAATGTTCTGAAAACTAGACTCGTAGAGCTTTCCAATGATATAAAGCTCACTATCTGGTTCATCAGGAGCTGTTCACAAAGCTCAAACAAAGTGACTGTGCAGGGAGGACAGATTACTGTTTTTCGCAGATTTGGCATTAGCAAAGCTTTTGAAGCTTGCTGGTGGCATGGAGGCGTATGCTCAACCACAAGGACGTGTTGATGATCAAATCCAACTCCAGAGAACCTAGAGGATTCGATGTTGATCCGGTTTTGCCAAGTCTTTAACGTCTTTTTCAAGACGGCAATTGGGGTAATAGCGTAATGGGAATCCAAAATCAAAAGCTTTCGGTAACTCCAAATTAAGTATGACCAGACATGTCCGTGGAGGGTCGGTAGTGCGAGGCACAGTTAAACCACTAGCTTCTTAATTTCGGACAATTCTAAGACATCATACTAACTTGGATGAGCCTAGTTGAACAATTGATGATGGAAAATCCGTTATAAGTAATAGACTCGAGCCGGAAAACACGTTAGTAACTCTCCTTGAGAGTCACGGCGCCGTACGTCACCTCCTTGAAGGGAGAGACAGAAGACGGCGTTGATGCCATGTGTTCTAAGGTAGATGTAAATCAATTCGAACCATGTAAAGACAAGAAGAACTAAAAAGAAATTTTATTAATGCGCTGAAAAGAATACATAAGATTCTCAAAAAGAAATTGAGAAGAAAACTAAGCATGGCATGCTAACGATGCCTTATTACATCATGACTTGTAAAAGTGAAAACAATCTAGCCGGTGACGTCAAAGTCAGGGGCATCTAAGTCAGAACAATGTCCATTGGGGTCTGTGACCTTGAAGGTAACATTATGTTCAACTCCATTGTTTTCAGTGGAATTGACTTCCATCAATTCCTTGTATTTCTTGTATGCGGCAACAACATTTGCAAAAATACGACAGATTTTGTACCAGTGGTCCTTGAACCCACATCTGTTGCATTGACCATTAGAGACAGAAGAAGAGCGAACATGCTACTTCTGAGGAGGACCGGCGCAGCCCTTAGGGCCAGCGGCACCGGTGTCTCGACGCCATGTGTTGGTACTGTCACATCCCGACCGAAAATTTTTATCTTATTTACTAGCTTGATTATAATAAGAATTTTACCGTCTCCGTCATTTAATTTATAGTTTAATTGGTCCCCAGAGGGGTTTGAGGGACGGTTAATTTCAGAGAGTTATTCGTCGGAGAAAAATGTAACGACGGTAAAAATGGTAAATTTTAGCTAGTAAAAGGTAATTTTTATTAGGGTATTATTTTTTTGGGATGTTAATTTTTAGAATTGGGTTCTATATAGAGGAGTTGGGCCGGATGGGTGAGGCCCAAATCCATTTCTTCTCTCTCTCTTCTTCTCTCCCTCCCGAGCTCTCTCTCTCCCGAGTCCCTCCTGCAGCCGAAACTTTCGGCCGCCATCCGGCCAAACCAGGTCGCCGCACCGGTCCCGTCTAGACCCCCGCCACCTCCTCTCCCTCCCCGGCCTAGCACCCGAGCCATTAACCCACCGGAAGAGGAGAAACTTGCCGTAGACGCCGGGAAGAATTTTCACCGGAGTTCCCTCCTCCGGCCACCAATCCGGGCAGGCTTGGTACGGTTTTGTAGCTCTCTTCCCGTCCAGCAACCCCTCCAAAAGGCTCACTCCCTCTTGAGCTAGGTAAGGAGAAATTCAAGGAGGAAATTCTAGGGATTTTAAGATGTTTTCGTTTGATTGACCTAGTTAGGCTTGAAATTGGACTTAGTGATAGTTATGAAAGTTGTTTGGGATGTTGAGAGGAAGATGCTGTCAAAATTTCATAGCCATTGGAGGTCGCCGGAATTGGCCTCCGGCCGCCGCTGCCGGCGGAGCCGCTGCTGTTTTGGAGATTTTTAAGGTTTTAAATGTGGAATATTAAGAGGAGTATATTGATATGAATTATGGAATTTTTGGATGAGATTTGGATAGGTTTGTGAATTTCCGAAGTTTGGTATTTTTGGCGGTTAAATAATGTAAAATCCAGCCGTAGGATTTAAGTCAATTTCTGGGAAAGGTTGTATTTACGGCTACCGAGTATGATATTAAAGTTTGAGTCGTTTCGATTTAAGAATATCGAAGTTAGGCAATAATGAGCGTGGTCATGGCTCTCGGTTAATTTTGTCAGTTTGAATAAATATTGGATTTTTAGTGGGAAATTAATTATATATTTGGAACACGACGTGAGGAGGCCCGAGCAGAAGAAGCCTTGTAGCGTCATCAGGCTTAGGCCTAATTTATGAGTGGACCTTTGTTTTAATTAAAAAGCATGCGATGAATGATTTTATTGATCATTTATTTCTTCTGATGAGACTTGTTGATTTCTTTGCTATTTGACAATTTTTCCTCCTTTGGAGAGATCCCGAAAATGAGATTTTCGGTGGATATATATATTTTGGATTTTTATGAGGATTGTATGTATATAAATAAATGCTAGCTAGCTATACGTGCTTTTCCACCATACTGAGGTAAAATTCCATTATGGTGCGACATGAGCGTTAGACGCAATCGTCGTAGCCCTATATAAATATAATAATTTATATAGGGGATATGCGCGTATATATATATATACACCGTCTTTTCGGTTATAATGAGGAAAAATACCATTATGGCGCAACGTGAGCGTTAGATGCCAGCGTTGTAGCCTTGTATGAATTTCTATTTTTCTAAATTGTTTCTAGGATTCATACAAGGAGTCTGACGAGTGTAGATACATACGAATATATGTTTATATACAGTTCAGCCAGAGAGGCTCCATTTTATTTGAGTTTGTGACTAGCCAGTGCTAGTCGTGAAATTGTCAGATTATGAATTGAGCGCTTTTGAGCTGCCGCATGCATTATATTTTCTATGAAATTAAAATGGGAATGCATAAATATTTTGTTATTAAATTATTTTTGTCTACTCATTCTAACGTTATTAAATGTCTTCCCCTGGGCCCTTCGTTTTAAAATGCCCAGTCTGCAGAGTTCGGATTGGATCTAGTAGGAGACGAGGCATAGTCACCCGTATTTTCACCACCTTTCACCAGTAGGTTACCTGTTTAACATACCTGTGTTTTCTTACTTCCGTTAGTGTGTAGTAGCTCTGAATACTTGGGTTTAATGTATATATTTTTGGTTGTGGGTGAAGGCTTGTTGATATTTTAGAATATTTGATGGAGGATGTATATTATCTTAGTTAATTGATGTTTATTATTTTGTTGGTGGTGATTGTATTTGGGGAGCACGAAGGCTCTAGAAGTTAAAGGTGGATTGAGAATTTTAGGAGTGTTTGCAGGTTTTTGATTTGGAAGGGTTGTCCATTTCCAAGGGAGGTTGTACTGAATTTTGCGGTAAATCTTTCCTTGGAGGTGGTCCCCGCACGATTTACTCCGGGTTCAAGGTGAAATTCGGGGTGGGTCATGTCAGTTGGTATCAGAGCTTTAGGTTTCATTTTCCTGCTTCTTTGCCACTATCATATTTGCCTAAGTAGCACGTAGTGTCTATAGAGTGATGATCCGACCGTGGCGGATTCATTGGCATTTTATGTTTTTGATGCTATGTGTTATTGGGTATGTGTGATAGTTGAGTTAGTCTTGTTTATGGACTGCTAAATATTTTCTTCCTCAGGTACTATGCCTCCTAGGCGCCCACAGCAAACCCGTGTGGCTACTTCGACCAATGCCGATGAGGGCCATGAGGTCAGGGGATTGGTTGATGATATTGGAAATTTGCTAAGGGATGTCATGGATCGAGCTCCACACCCTTATGCGGTGAAAAGGAGAGAAGTTTATGAGGCTGGAGCCAGAGAGTTCAAGGGTGCCAAGGGACCCCTTGATGCTCACAATTGGGTGGATAAGATGGAAAATGCTTTTGCGATCACTAAGTTACCAGAAGAAAGAAAGGTGAAGATGGCAGTGACTTTTCTGGATGATTCAGCACATCACTGGTGGTCGCTTGCCAGCAGGAATGTTGAGGATTCTCTGAGTATGTCGTGGGAGTAGTTTAAGACTCTCTTCTTGGGGCAGTATTTCAATCATGCCCACCGCAGCAAAATTCAGTGGGATCTCCTGCATATGACAAAGAGGGATAATGAGGGGATCATAGAGTTTCAGGAAAGATTCACTTCCCTCAGCTACCATGTGTCATATCTGGTTCCTGATGAGAAGACCAGGATTGAGATGTTCATTGGAGCACTTGGTAGAGTGTATGCAGACAAGATGACGGGGGTAATTTACCCGACTTTTGTGGATGCAGTTGGTGCAGCCATGGCCATTGAGTCCAGGGGGACATATGGTGTTCGGCCCCGTGATTATAGTGGCCCTAGTCAGGGTCCATCCAAGAAGGCTGCTTCATCATCCGCTTTTGGGTCTTCTGTTGGTAGTGGCAGTAGTGGGGGATCGAGCTCTGGTGCTCAGAACAGAAATAGAGGACGTTTCAGGAGACCTGCTCGGAGTTATTTGGGTAGGCAGCAGGCTAGGCAGTATGGTTCTAGTGGCAGTTTCCAGGGTGGGTCATCTGGTAGCCAGACTTATTCTTATGGGCAGCAGCAGTTTTCTAGGTGCTATGAGTGTGGTAGTCTGGATCACTTCAGGAGAGATTGCCCATTGTTGGCTCAGAGGACCACCCCTACCCCTATTCAGTCAGTTGGTCAGTCTTCAGCTAGAGGTTCTAGTAGTAGTGCCCAGGGTAGTGCTTCTGTCAGAGGTGGCTCTCAGCGGGGCAGTGGTCAGCGTGGACGTCCCATGACTCATGCTAGATTGCATGCTATGACCCAGCAGGAAGGACGTACTTCTCCAGATGTCATCATTGGTACGTTATTAATTTTTGGTCAGCCTGCATGTACTTTAATTGATCCTGGAGCCACGCATTCATTCATGTCTAGTAGGTTTGCCCTCCATGCCAATGTGCCATCATCGTCTCTTCCAGGCAAGTGGCATGTATCTCTACCTTCCGGTGAGGTGATGAGATTTAATTGGGTGTTTAGTGGATGTGAAGTTTTAGCAGAGGATTTAATTTCAAGGCCGATTTAATTCCTTTAGAGATAGTGGAGTTTGATGTGATCTTGGGGATGAACTTTTTGGAAGCATATAGAGCTTTGATAGATTGTTTTCAGAAAGTAGTGGTGCTTTGAAGTCCAAGTGGATTTGAGATTGTTTTCCAAGGGGAAAGAGATGTTATATCGAGTTGCTTAATTTCCGCTGTTGCTGCAAGGAAATTATTAAATAAAGGTTGTCAGGCGTATTTAGCTCATGTGGTAGATACAAGTATGAGAGTTTTGGGAGTAGAAGATATTCCAGTAGTAAGGGAGTTTCCGGATGTTTTTCCTGAGGAGTTGCCTGGTTTGCCTCCTGCAAGGGAGATAGACTTCTCTATAGAATTATTTCCCGGAACTATGCCTATCTCTCAGGCACCTTACAGAATGGCTCCAGCGGAATTGAAAGAGTTGAAGACTCAATTGTAGGAGTTGGTAGACAAGGGTTTTGTTCGGCCTAGCATGTCTCCATGGGGTGCTCCGGTATTGTTTGTTAAGAAGAAAGATGGCACCATGAGACTATGCATTGAATATAGGAAGTTGAATCAGATCACAGTGAAGAATAAATATCCGTTGCCTCGGATCGATGATTTATTTGATCAGTTGAGAGGTGCTTTTGTTTTCTCCAAGATTGACTTGAGATCTGGGTATCATCAATTACGGATCAGGGAGAGTAACATAGTCAAGACCGCCTTTCGATCACGTTATGGTCATTATGAATTTATGGTAATGCCATTTAGACTTACTAATGCACCTGCTGCTTTTATGGATCTCATGAATAGGGTGTTTAGTCCATATCTTGATCGTTTCGTGATCGTATTCATAGATGATATTTTGGTTTACTCAAAAAGTGAGAAGGAGCATAACAAACATCTAAGAATAATATTGCGGACTTTGAGGAATTCCCAGTTATATGCTAAGTTAAGCAAGTGTGAGTTTTGGCTAGATAAAGTGGGGTTCTTGGGCCATGTGGTTTCGGCAGAAGGAGTTAGTGACGGAGATCCACCACTGATTCCCAAAAGGTGGAAGCAGTGTCAAATTGGAGAAGACCCAAGACTGTGACGGAGATCCGTAGTTTCTTGGGATTAGTAGGTTATTATCGACGCTTTGTGCAAGATTTTTCAAGGATTGCTGCTCCTCTTACAAGGTTGACCAAGAAGAGTGTTAAATTTGAATGGTCAGATGAGTGTGAACAAAGTTTTCAAGAATTGAAGAATCGTTTGATTAGTGCCCCTATTTTGGCACTTCCGGATGATAGTGGGGAGTATGTGGTTTTTGTGATGCTTCTGAACGTGGTCTAGGTGGGGTATTGATGCAGCATGAGCGAGTTATTGCCTATGCTTCCAGGCAATTAAAGCCGCACGAGGGGAATTATCCTACTCATGATTTGGAGCTTGCAGCGGTAGTTTTTGCTCTCAAGTTGTGGAGACATTATCTTTATGGAGCCAAGTGTCAGATTTTTACCGATCACAAGAGTCTTCGGTATGTGTTCACTCAAAGAGAGCTAAACTTGAGACAGAGAAGGTGGATGGAGTTGATTAATGATTATGATTGCACTATCGAGTATCATCCTGGAAAAGCTAATGTGGTAGCTGATGCTCTTAGTCGAAATCCCTCCATATCTTTATCTTATATAAAGATGGTTCGAGTTCCACTTCTTTTTGAATTGTGAGCTTTAGGGGTGGATTTATCGGTGGATGAAGAGGGTGTCTTAGTAGCTAGTTTTCATGTGACGCCAGTTTTGGTTGATAGAGTACGGGAAGCACAGAATAATTATCCTTCCATAGTTCGATTGATAGAAAGAGCTTTGAGCGGAGCCGCAGCCGATCATTTTTCAATTAGAAGGGATGGAACTTTATTATTTAAGAATCGGTTTTGTGTTCCAAAAAGAAATGAAGAGTTGAAGAGTGAGATTTTGGAGGAAGCTCATAGTTCCGCTTATGCAGCTCATCCGGGTAGCACAAAATGTATCGGATTTTGAAAGATTATTATTAGTGGTCAAATATGAAGAAGGAAATTGCAGCTTTTGTGAGTAGATGTCTGATTTGCCAGCAAGTAAAAGCTGAAAGGCATAAGCCTTCTGGATTGCTTGAGCCATTGCCTATTCCAGTATGGAAGTGGGACCACATCACCATGGATTTTGTTTTCAGTTTACCTCGTACCCATGAAAGGCATGACGGTATTTGGGTGATTGTGGATAGACTCACCAAGTCTGCACATTTCTTGCCAGTGGGAAAAAAGTATAAATTGGATAAAATGGCGGAACTTTATGTGAATGATAAAATGGCGGAACTTTATGTGAATGAAATTGTGAGGCTTCATGGTGTGCCAGAATCAATAGTGTCAGATCGGGATCCTAGATTTGCTTCTAAATTCTGGGGAGCTCTTCAAGCAGCTTTAGGTACCCGATTACATTTCAGCACTGCTTTTCATCCTCAGACTGATGGGCAGTCCGAGAGGACTATTCAGACTTTGGAGGATATGTTGAGAGCTTGTGCCTTGCAGTTCAGAAGGAGTTGGGATAAGAACCTATCTTTCATGGAATTTGCATATAATAATAGCTATCATTCTAGCATTGGTATGGCTCCCTTTGAGGTGTTTTATGGGAAGCAGTGTCGTACCCCTTTATGTTGGAATGAAGTGGGGAAAAAAGAGCTTTGTGGCCCAGAGTTAATCCATGAGACAAATGAGAAGATTAAAGTGGTTAGAGATAGACTCAAGGCCGCTCAAAGTAGGCAGAAGAGTTATGCAGATGTCCGTAGGAAAGATCTTGAGTTTCAAGTGGGTGATTGGGTGTTCTTGAAATTATCTCCTTGGAAAGGGGTTGTACGTTTCGGTAAGCGTGGGAAGCTTAGTCCGAGGTATATTGGCCCTTATGAGATTATAGAGCGAGTTGGCTCACTTGCTTATCGGTTAGCTTTGCCTCCAGAATTAGTCAGGATACATAATGTGTTTCATGTATCCATGCTTCGCAAGTATATTGCCGATCCTTCTCATGTGCTGCAAGAGCAGCCGATCAGTTTGACGAGAGATTTGTCTTATGAAGAGGAACCGGTTCAGATTCTCGACCGAAAGGAGCAAGTGCTTAGGAATAAGACAATCCCACTTGTCAAGGTGCTTTGGAGAAGTCATCAAGTAGAAGAAGCTACTTGGGAATCAGAGGAGCAAATGATGCAGCAGTATCCCTATCTCTTCGAATGACAAGTATGTAAATTTCGAGGACGAAATTTTTATAAGGAGGGGAGAATTGTCACATCCCGACCCGTAAATTTTTATCTTATTTACTAGCTTGATTATAATAAGAATTTTACCGTCTCCGTCATTTAATTTATAGTTTAATTGGTCCCCAGAGGGGTTTGAGGGACGGTTAATTTCATAGAGTAATTCGTCGGAGAAAAATGTAACTACGGTAAAAATGGTAAATTTTAGCTAGTAAAAGGTAATTTTTATTAGGGTATTATTTTTTGAGATGTTAATTTTTAGAATTGGGTTCTATATAGAGGAGTTAGGCCGGATGGATGAGGCCCAAACCCATTTCTTCTCTCTTTCTTCTTCTCTCCCTCCCGAGCTCTCTCTCTCCTAAGTCCCTCCCGCAGCTGAAACTTCCGGCCGCCGTCCGGCCAAACCAGGCCGCCACACCGGTCCCGTTTGGACCCCCGCCACCTCCTCTCCCTCCCCGGCCTAGTACCCGAGCCATTAACCCACCGGAAGAGGAGAAACTTGCCGGAGACGCCGGGAAGAATTTTCACCGGAGTTCCCTCCTCCGGCCACCAATCCGGGCAGGCTTGGTACGGTTTTGTAGCTCTCCTCTCGTCCAGCAACCCTTCCAAAAGGCTCACTCCCTCTTGAGCTAGGTAAGGAGAAATTCAAAGAGGAAATTCTAGGGATTTTAAGATATTTTCGTTCGATTGACCTACTTAGGCTTGAAATTGGACTTAGTGATAGTTATGAAAGTTGTTTGGGATGTTGAGAGGAAGATGCTGTCAAAATTTATAGCCATTGGAGGTCGCCGGAATTGGCCTCCGGCCGCCGCTGCCGGCGGAGCCACCGCTGATTTGGAGATTTTTAAGGTTTTAAATGTGAAATATTAAGAGGAGTATATTGATATGAATTATGGAATTTTTGGATGAGATTTGGATAGGTTTGTGAATTTCCGAAGTTTGGTATTTTTGGCGGTTAAATAATGTAAAATCCAGCCGTAGGATTTAAGTCAATTTCTGGGAAAGGTTGTATTTACGGCTACCGAGTATGATATTAAAGTTTGAGTCGTTTCGATTTAAGAATATCGAAGTTAGGCAATAATGAGCGTGGTCATGGCTCTCGGTTAATTTTGTCAGTTTGAATAAATATTGAATTTTTATTGGGAAATTAATTATATATTTAGAACAGGACGTGAGGAGGCCCGAACAGAAGAAGCCTCGGAGCGTCATCAGGCTTAGGCCTAATTTATGAGTGGACCTTTGTTTTAATTAAAAAGCATGCGATGAATGATTTTATTGATCATTTATTTCTTCTAATGAGACTTGTTGATTTCTTTGCTATTTGACAATTTTTCCTCCTTTGGAGAGATCCCGAAAATGAGATTTTCGGTGGATATATATATTTTGGATTTTTATGAGGATTGTATGTATATAAATAAATGCTAGCTAGCTATACGTGCTTTTCCACCATACTGAGGTAAAATTCCATTATGGTGCGACGTGAGCGTTAGACGCAATCGTCGTAGCCCTATATAAATATAATAATTTATATAGGGGATATGCGCGTATATATATATATATATACACCGTCTTTTCGGTCATAATGAGGAAAAATATCATTATGGTGCAACGTGAGCGTTAGACGCCAGCGTTGTAGCCTTGTATGAATCTCTATTTTTCTAAATTGTTTCTAAGATTCATACAAGGAGTCTGACGAGTGTAAATACATACGAATATATGATTATATATAGTTTGCCTGAGAGGTTTCATTTTATTTGAGTTGGTGACCAGTCAGAGCTAGTCGTGAAATTGTCAGTTTTTGAGTTGAGCGCTTTTGAGCGGTAGCATGCAGCATAATTTCTTTTGAAATTAAAATGGGAATGCAAAAATATTTTGTTATTAAATTATTTTTGTCCACTCACTCTAACGTTATTAAATGTCTTCCCCTGGGCCCTTCGTTTTAAAATGCCCAGTCTACAGAGTTCGGATTGGATCTAGTAGGAGACGAGGCATAGTCACCCGTATTTCCACCACCTTTCACCAGTAGGTTAAAGGTTATCTGTTTAACCTACTTGTGTTTTCTTACTTCCGCTAGTGTCTAGTAGCTCTGAATACTTGGGTTTAATGTATATATTTTTGGTTGTGGGTGTAGGCTTGTTGATATTTTAGAATATTTGACGGAGGATGTATATTATCTTAGTTGATGTTTATTAGTTTGTTGGTGGTGATTGTATTTGGGGAGCACGAAGGCTCCAGAAGTTAAAGGTGGATTGAGAATTTTAGGAGTGTTTACAGGTTTTTGATTTGGAAGGGTTGTCCATTTCCAAGGGAGGTTGTACCGAATTTTGCAGTAAATCTTTCCTTAGAGGTGGTCCCCGCACGATTTACTTCGGGTTCAGGGTGAAATTCGGGGTGGGTCGTGTCAGGTACGGCCACTAAAGCCACTACCTTGTCCGCGAGAACCAGAGGCACGGTGGTGTTGATTCCCACGTGCATAAGGTTCATTCAGATTTTGATCCTTGCGTTTCGGAGCTTTCTGACTCTGTTTACTGTTGTAATTAGATTCTGGAATTTTATGGGTGCCTACAGGACGCAAATTATGCTGATCATTGATCATGTTGTTCTTTTCTTCCATAAGGTGTTGCGTCATTAAACCACTAAATGTAGTAATCCTCTTATTTGTGAACTCAAGGCGATATTGGTTCATTAGGATCTTAGCAGCTGAAGGGAAGGTCGAGAAAGTCTTTTCAATCATGTCGGCATCACTTTTCTCAACTCCACATGAGCTCAGTTGAGCTTGTAGGCAAAACATATCTCTATTGAAGTCATCAACCATTTTGTAATCCAAAAGTCGGATTTCATCCCAGCGAGCAATTAGTTTTGGGAGCAAGGTCGAATGGATATTGCCGAAGCGTTCGGCGAGTGCATCCCACAGATCTTTTGGATCATGCTTCGATTGATACTGCCTGCGCAATGTGAGATCGATATGCTTACGAAGGAACATGAGCGCCTGAGATTTTATTCTGTTGTGAGGCGGTTCCTGAGTTGGATCGGGGAATATGGTCTCGGTCAGATCCTTAGCAATGAAAGTCTGCTCTATGTCCGAGACCCAGCGATGGTACTCGGTACCATGGGCATCGAGGACGTCGAATTCAATGCCTCTGTACATCTGCATACAAGAGAGAACAAGTCGTATTAGTTTTCTGTTGAGACCCAAAAAGATACTCAAATACGATGTTTTTATATTGGTTTGTCTCTCTAGGGTTGATTAAACACAACCCTAAATGTCCGGAGTCGATCAAACACGACCCGGAAAACTTGTGTGAAGGTGATCAAACACACCTTCAAAATAGCAATAACCAAAGTTGATCAAACACAACTTTGGACCCAGGGAGGACAACTGGGATTTTAAACTTGCAAAGACACCGTCCCAAGCATAGAATGGAGTAGAACCCGAGGTTATTGAACTTGGAAGGGTTTTAGGGTTGTAAAGAAAACATATCGTAAAACTTGGATGCTTGATCGGACGAGAAGAAAACAGCGAAGCAGGCTGCCGGGAAGCGGCGGCTGGAGAGCGATGGCGGTGACGGCAGCAGCGACAGGGCTAGGAGTTTTTGGCTTTGGGTGTTTACGGTTTGGGAAAAACTATTAGCTCAAAGGGTTGAGCGAAGTGCTGATAACGTGATGAAGTGAAAGTAATTTGAGAATAGAGAATCGTGAAAAATGTGATATATTATTCATTGATAGGAGTCATTTATATAAGAAATTACACAATACCAATATGGTAAGGATATGAATACATAGATCTAGTTAAACTACATATCCTATTGGCATAAGACCAATGCACACATAAAGAATATCCTAGAACAGTTAGCTATTTCTTAGTTAGATTTTAGTTAAATTAGTTAAAATGTCATTTTGGCGTTAGAAATGCAGCTGCATCAATGCTCTCTATTTTAGCTAGCATTACATCAACGTACATTATTCTTCAAATAAAGATTAAATAGTTTAAATATATTTATATATCACGTAAAATATCTTACAAGGAATGTATTAAATTATACCTAGCCTCTCATCTGAGTCATCTCGTTCTCAATATTCAGCTAGCGAGATAGCTAAAATTCATAATAGCTAAACTTTGGCTAGTTTATTGGAGTTTCGAAAATATCAAAAAAAACTAAACACTCTTTAAAATAGCTAAAAGCTAAAATAGAAAGTCTACTAAAGTTGCTCTAACCACTTATATTTATATGTACAAATTGTATGTGTTAATCAATAATTTTTACTGTAAATAGCCCAGTAAATAAAAAAGCTTCTAGATTAATGAAGGGACAATGTCCACTAAGCCTAATTTTGAGAATTTTATTTTCACTAACAAAATTAGATTTTTAAATTCTTAAGAGTCAACGTAAACGACAAAAAAATAATTATACTCTTAGTGAATTAAATAAATTACAATAGACCATTATAAGAGTATTATATACGAAATAAAGATTCTATTACCGGATTCTCACGGTTGATAACGTTGACCAGAATCTGGCGGTAATAAGGGGTCAGGTCTATTAGGGGCAGTAAGGGGTCTGTCGTGAAGGGGGGGTTTCTACTTAGGGTGATACACGCATTCTATGCTATATTCTTAATGTATTTCGAACCCTATTTAGCTTCGTTATTTCCTTAATAATGCCATTTCTAGTTTGTTTCTGTTCTTTAGGTCAAAAGAGGCAGTTTTACACGGAAGAAGGTTAAAACGCAAGAATTGAGTGAAATCCTAATCAAAGGAGGATTCTTGTTGCAGCAAGGAGTCTCATTAAGTCGCAAAATCTGAGGATAAGTCGTTTAGGAAACTTTCCTGTTTTAAAAAGGGAAACTTACCTATTTCAGAATAGGAAACTTTCTTATTTTGATTTAAGAAACTTACTACTTTTGAATCTTTCCTATTCTGACTTTCCTAAAATATTTAGGAAACTTTCTTTTCTAATGAGACAGGGAAACCATTTGAAGTCAGAAAACCTAATCCAACTTGGAATAGGAATCTGTAAATGTCTATAAAAGGGGGAGAACGAATTCTGCAGCAATCAAGGATTTTATATGTGCTAATCAGAGAATTAAGGGAGATTCTTTCCTTTAAATTCGTCATTTGAATTCTGTTATTCCCCTACCATATCTATCTGATCTTATTTCCCTTGCAGGAACTCTAATTATGCACCAGGAAAGGAAGGAAAATCATAGATTTTCGTTAGAGACCTGATTGATAGCAGAAGAGGGAAAGCTCTTAATTGCTGGGATTTCTTTTGGAGAACAAAGAGTGTACCTGGTCCGTATTCAAGCCAAATGCAATGAATTACTGCACAAGACATTCCAGAGAATTCTGGGAAGGTCTAACTCAGAATTTAAAGCAATAATTCTGTGCTGTTGGATCAAAAATCAATCAAGGGCTAGGAGGACAGCTAGGGTTCGGCCAAGGCACTATATAAAGGAGCAGAGAACAACGTTTTCAGTATCACTTCTCACGCACAAACTTCTGCCCTAATTTCGTAATAGCCTCTCTTCAGTATTTTCGTTTCAAGATAGCAGAGCCCTCCATCCATTGAAGCTTGCTACCTTGGTGCTCTTCAGAAAGTCAATTCGGAGAATAACCAGTGTAACAATGCCTCAATCGATTCCTCTCTGTTCTGTAGTATTTTCTTTTGTTAGATTTTTAGAACTTCTGCGTTTTGGATTGAGATTGATGTTGAGAATATGGTTATATTAATTTTCAGAATTATAAAGTTATGTTCTTAAGTTGTTTATGAGATCTGCATAATTTATATTCGTGTCATTCTTGTTATTGAAAACTTATGATCTGGTTATTTAAATTACTAACTTCTGCAGGGTTGGTATTGCCATTGGTCTGTGTTAAACCGCTGAGGCAAACACAGATTAACTAAGTGGCGAAAGCTTCGATCCATGGGAATGAGTCGGGTCTTGATCATAAGTTGCATGTAGACTGGTTTAAGCGCTGAGATAAACCTGTTTACATGTTCGAATTCTTCTTTGATCTTAATGATTCATGTTATATGTTGTATGGTTGCGCTGAGTATTAACATGACATATTGCATGGAATTTTCTGTGTTAAACCGCTGAGGCAAACATAGGATGCATAAGAAGATTATTATAGGTTACATGACCGCTGAGGCGTGTAATTCTGAATTCGTTTCATAATACTTGATTGGCATGATTTTGAAGTTGTGTAGATCGAAACAACCTGTTTACATGATTTTTATATGTTTGTGTGTGTTTGAAGTCGATCACTTGTATATATTAGTTTAGCTTTTATTTTCTGTTTTAGTAGGAACATAGAACAAACTCTCAAAACTCCCCCCCCCCAGAAATCATGTAAATGTAATTGCTGTTTATATTATGTACATAACTCTTAAATTAGTCTAATCTGTTTAGTTTTGTAAACGCAGGAGCACCCTAAAGTCCCCGGATTGATCGAACCTTATTTACCAATACTACAATTGTCAAAACAGGGTTCATAATTGTCGCACGCCCGGAAACGAGCGCGTCAATTTTGGCGCCGTTGCCGGGGACTTTAAAAGTCTCCTACGGTTTTCTTTTAGTTTAGTTATTTAGTTTACCTAATTAATTTTATCACTGATTGTTTGTTTTATTTTCTTTTCAGGTTTATATCTAATTTGGTAAACTGTCCAGTTAAAGAGGCCACAAAGCAGATTTGGGCCTTAACCCTTCGTGAGTTCCTTTTTAAGGTCTCTCGAGGTTGAGGGCGGTCCATATTGTGCTATTGTTGGATCATCGAAAATATAAGTAGTTTCTAGCTGAGTAAGGGGCATTTTGAGTGGTGTTTAGGCCCGAGTAAGCGACTGGGACCAAAATTGGGTTTCAATGGGCTATAGACTGTGCGTCAGCACGATAGGGGTTTCGACCTCCGTAGCCCGCTGAAAACGAAACCCTACCAGCCCGTTTCACTTCGGCCTTGCCATTCAAGCCTTCTGAAACCACGGAATTGCTTATGTTTAGATGTCAATGCCTATAATCCCATCAATACAGTTTACAACTTGAGATATGAATTTGAAGGGTGAATAAAATTTAGAATCAGTAGTGTTGTATTATTGTTGTTTAAACTTTGTTGTAAGTCGCACTAAGGTATATTGGACCAAACATGACTATGGATTGGGTAGCTGTTTCAGTCCCATTGCACACCAATGTCCTCTGTTCCCGTACCTAAGTGTAGAGTCGACATAAACTTAAGCATAGGATAATGCAGACGTGTAGTGTCTTATGTGTTTATGGAAACTCATTCTTGTTGAACTTATCTTTACTTTTATTTTATTTTATTTATTTTTTTTTTTTAAATTGTATGTCTTATTACTAACAATTCTTTGAATGAACAGATGTCGGTCTCAAACCAAATCTATATCAAGGACATCATCAACACTTTCGAACATCATGAGGAGATGCACAAGGTGCTCAAATTCTTCCCAAATTTCGATGGAACAAGCAAGGTGGATGCAGCAGATCACCTTACCTATGTGGAGGATGTGAGCAAACTTATGGCACCAGATCATGCTGAGGAAGTAGCTGTTAATGCCTTCATGAGGAGTTTGAAAGGAGAAGCCTATAGATGGTTCCAAGAGGAGCTGAATCATGAGAGCACTTGGGAGGAATGCAAGAAAGAATTTGTGCAAGTGTTCACCATTGGAGCAGAAATGTCGACACCAGCACCTCAATCAATCTTTGAGTACCTTCCTCGTTTCAACAATGAGCAATTAATACACATCATCCTCAACACCGTTCCTGATTTTTATGGGGCAAATCAAGACCCCAAGGCTCATTTAGACCATGTGAAGAGGATGTGTGAGCGCATGGTGTGCCCTGAAATTGAGTTGGAGACCTTGACAATCTTGGTTTTCAGTCGGAGTTTGAAAGGAGAAGCAAAGTATTGGTATAATCATCGAGTGGACCATAACACCGTTACCTGGAGCCAATGCCAAGAGCGTTTTCTGAAAAGGTTTGCTTTTGGAGGACTGAAGAAAGAACATGTGGCACGTATTGAAATGAATCCAGCAAGAGGGGAAGAGATGCCATGTCACTTCTCTAATCTGGCAACCTTCCCCCAACCATCTCTCTATTGCATGCCGCCCCACCAAATGATCAAAAAGGAGGAGGAATCTCAAATGAACAAGCTGCTAGCAAGCATTGAAGAGCTAAAGAAGGAGCAAGCAAAATTTGGGCAGCAAATGAACAAAGTAGAGAAAGAGATTCACTCTATGGCCCCCAAGGTGGAATTTGTCTTCAATAGAGCAGTTTCTGCTGATTTTGAGGAAGCAGCTCAAGAATTGGAACGTGAGGAAGAGGAGGAACTGGAAGAAAATAGTGAAGAGGAGGAAGACAATGACTCCAACTTTAGCCACGGAAACTCACCAAGGTCATATACTTCACAAGGCACACCATGGGAGGATGAGTATCTTCACGCACAAGGATGGGATGACAATTTCGACACCAAAGAAGCCTTTGCGGATGAAGACTAAAGGAGTCAAACGTCTAGCCAATGGACATTAAAAGCAGCGCTCTAGGGAGGCAGCCCTACATCAAGTCGCACACTTGTGCAATTTTGAGACTTTCTGTTTTTATTCAAGCTTTTGGATTTTGTAATAGACTTATTAGTGGTTTGTTGCACCTTTTTGCAACTATTTTTGGACCAACTTTTTCTTTATTTTTACTTCTGTATTTTTATTTCTATTTTTCTGAGTTTAATTTTGGGAAAGTTGGATTAATCTCTTGTTTTGAAATGCAGTTCTACTGACTTTGCAGCAAATCCAGTCAGGGATCTGCACGGAGATCACAAGTGTGTCTCAACTCTCTGGACACCCTACATCTACTTTGATGTATCGATTGCAAGGAGCTTTTATTTGAAGGTCGAGGTCATGTACCTTGAGGCAGGTGCCTACATTTCAATCCTACCCGAAGGCCGTGAGTATGGGATGTCTACAAGGGGGAGCTTTCTCAACTTTAAACTCTTACTTTTCGTAGATTAGTTTTTGTTTCGTTTGTTTCGTAGTGAATCCCTGTTTCCATGCTTTATTCTATGTTGCATGCTATATTATTTTTACATTGAGGACAATGTAGAGTTTAAGTGTGGGGGAAGGATTTACATGTTTATTGAGTCATTTATTGAAATACATAAAAATTGAAAAATGTCAAAAATTCAAAAAAATATTGTTTGCTTTTTGAGTCTTTTGTTTGTTTTTGAGTCTTAGGAGCCCTTAACTGTCTATGATGATTATAATCTCGAAATTATGGATAAGATCACAAGATGATTTCCAACTGATATTCTGAAGTTAATTGAAATGAATGGAAATCATGTGAAACGTAGTGGATATGATTTGAATCTCTGGTACAGAAATGAGCATGTTAAGACAAGCTTTGATTCATATGACCTTAAATGTGAGCTTTTGAGCCTTTATATGTGCTATTCTTTCTGAGTGTTCATTGAAATATTCTGATTCGTTTTCTTGGCTATAAATTGTTTAAAAACCTCATTATTCTTTCAATTTGATTGATTGCTCACCATAGCTTTTAATGAACTAGAGATGACTAGAACTCACTCTTGTGAACTTTCGAAACTTTTTATCATGAAACACTCTGATTTTAGAAAGGATAAATGGAACTTTTTAGGATGATCACCATTGCTAAATAAACCTGTGTCCTTATTTGTGTGCGCTGCACACCCCTTAGTTTGAGCCCTGTTGAGCCTACATTAAGCCTTTTCTTTCATCACCTATGTAATTTACCTGAGCTTAGTGTAGCATATCTCTACCCATGTCCTTTGGGCCTAGTAGAGGATTTTGTGTGAAGATTACTGGAGGTGATGATGAAGAACAAGTGTGGGGGAAAGAGCTTATGTAATGTCCTTGTTGTATAAAAAGAAAATGCTGTGAAAAGAATAAAAAGAAAATAAACAATAAAATTTCGGCAGAAAAAGAAAAGAAATACTGGACATTATTGTTGTTTTGTGAATCAGGAGTTCTGATGTAAATGGAAGGCCTAAAATTGAAATAATTGGCCTTTGTTCTGTTTCATGTTGTGTAAGGAAGGAGGTGCAGTGACGTTTTTGGAGGACCAAAGACGTCTTGGTCCTTGTTTTGGCGACACAAGGCGTTGGATAATGCTCTGCTAGGTCCTTAGGAATTCTGCAATTCCTTACTCTTAAATTCATACCCCTAGCCCAGCCCCATTAACACCTTTTAAAGTTCCTTTTGATCTAAAAGATGAGTAAAACTTGATCTGTGGAGTTTGTTCGAAGAGTTGAGCCTATGGTATGGTTCATTTCTGTGAGTAATCATATTCTTTCATGAGGTTTTAATTCTGTGTTATTGTGCTTTTGTTCTTATAAATGCAAGCTTTCTGATTCTGTCTTGCATACTTATTGAGTGATTTAGCCAGAAAATCTGAGTGAAGAATGAGTGCATACCTTGTGAGAATGAATCATAATTGTTTGAAACATGCTGAGCTTAAATATCACCATTGTTCTATCAGGTCCTACGTGTAAATATGTTGATCTATGCATGGCAATTAGCTTCTGAAACTTCATGGAATGATTCTTGGTTGGGTGCTAATTTGATGCCATGAGAGTTGAGATTCGGAGAATATAGTTATGGGCATTAGAGTTTGAGTATTTATTTTGTGAGTCTTTGTTTTTGTTTGTGTTAGAGTCTGTTCTTAGTTTGGTTTTGCTAAGGGACTAGCAAAAGCTAAGTGTGGGGGAATTTGATACACGCATTCTATGCTATATTCTTAATGTATTTCGAACCCTATTTAGCTTCGTTATTTCCTTAATAATGCCATTTCTAGTTTGTTTCTGTTCTTTAGGTCAAAAGAGGCAGTTTTACACGGAAGAAGGTTAAAACGCAAGAATTGAGTGAAATCCTAATCAAAGGAGGATTCTTGTTGCAGCAAGGAGTCTCATTAAGTCGCAAAATCTGAGGATAAGTCGTTTAGGAAACTTTCCTGTTTTAAAAAGGGAAACTTACCTATTTCAGAATAGGAAACTTTCTTATTTTGATTTAGGAAACTTACTACTTTTGAATCTTTCCTATTCTGACTTTCCTAAAATATTTAGGAAACTTTCTTTTCTAATGAGACAGGGAAACCATTTGAAGTCAGAAAACCTAATCCAACTTGGAATAGGAATCTGTAAATGTCTATAAAAGGGGGAGAACGAATTCTGCAGCAATCAAGGATTTTATATGTGCTAATCAGAGAATTAAGGGAGATTCTTTCTTTAAATTCGTCATTTGAATTCTGTTATTCCCCTACCATATCTATCTGATCTTATTTCCCTTGCAGGAACTCTAATTATGCACCAGGAAAGGAAGGAAAATCATAGATTTTCGTTAGAGACCTGATTGATAGCAGAAGAGGGAAAGCTCTTAATTGCTGGGATTTCTTTTGGAGAACAAAGAGTGTACCTGGTCCGTATTCAAGCCAAATGCAATGAATTACTGCACAAGACATTCCAGAGAATTCTGGGAAGGTCTAACTCAGAATTTAAAGCAATAATTCTGTGCTGTTGGATCAAAAATCAATCAAGGGCTAGGAGGACAGCTAGGGTTCGGCCAAGGCACTATATAAAGGAGCAGAGAACAACGTTTTCAGTATCACTTCTCACGCACAAACTTCTGCCCTAATTTCGTAATAGCCTCTCTTCAGTATTTTCGTTTCAAGATAGCAGAGCCCTCCATCCATTGAAGCTTGCTACCTTGGTGCTCTTCAGAAAGTCAATTCGGAGAATAACCAGTGTAACAATGCCTCAATCGATTCCTCTCTGTTCTGTAGTATTTTCTTTTGTTAGATTTTTAGAACTTCTGCGTTTTGGATTGAGATTGATGTTGAGAATATGGTTATATTAATTTTCAGAATTATAAAGTTATGTTCTTAAGTTGTTTATGAGATCTGCATAATTTATATTCGTGTCATTCTTGTTATTGAAAACTTATGATCTGGTTATTTAAATTACTAACTTCTGCAGGGTTGGTATTGCCATTGGTCTGTGTTAAACCGCTGAGGCAAACACAGATTAACTAAGTGGCGAAAGCTTCGATCCATGGGAATGAGTCGGGTCTTGATCATAAGTTGCATGTAGACTGGTTTAAGCGCTGAGATAAACCTGTTTACATGTTCGAATTCTTCTTTGATCTTAATGATTCATGTTATATGTTGTATGGTTGCGCTGAGTATTAACATGACATATTGCATGGAATTTTCTGTGTTAAACCGCTGAGGCAAACATAGGATGCATAAGAAGATTATTATAGGTTACAT
This sequence comes from Fragaria nilgerrensis, assembly GCA_010134655.1. Taxonomy (NCBI): domain Eukaryota; kingdom Viridiplantae; phylum Streptophyta; class Magnoliopsida; order Rosales; family Rosaceae; genus Fragaria; species Fragaria nilgerrensis. The sequence continues at coordinate 15,119,889 of CM020980.1, forward strand.
GACCGCTGAGGCGTGTAATTCTGAATTCGTTTCATAATACTTGATTGGCATGATTTTGAAGTTGTGTAGATCGAAACAACCTGTTTACATGATTTTTATATGTTTGTGTGTGTTTGAAGTCGATCACTTGTATATATTAGTTTAGCTTTTATTTTCTGTTTTAGTAGGAACATAGAACAAACTCTCAAAACTCCCCCCCCCCAGAAATCATGTAAATGTAATTGCTGTTTATATTATGTACATAACTCTTAAATTAGTCTAATCTGTTTAGTTTTGTAAACGCAGGAGCACCCTAAAGTCCCCGGATTGATCGAACCTTATTTACCAATACTACAATTGTCAAAACAGGGTTCATAATTGTCGCACGCCCGGAAACGAGCGCGTCATAGGGCAGTAGGGAAAAATCTTCATTGCCGTAATTCCCCTTGGAGATCAAGAAACGCACCTAGTCCTCGTTCAAGCCACATTCAAGGTCTTATGGCCCTGATGTTGTAATACGCGTCGACATGAGTTTATCGGTGTCTTTGAATTATTTTACAGAGCTTCGAGCTATTTTCTACGATTTATTGAAGGTTTGGTAAAAAAATTAATCTTCTGAAATAAGAATATAACATTTAATCTTGGCCGTTTGATCAATTAGGGTTTCGATCTGGACTGTTGGTTCGGGTATAAAGGGAAAACAGATGGGTTGACTTTGTCAAAGCCTAATTCGGGAGTTGACCCGAGCTCCGGTCTCTCTCTCTCTCTCTCTCTCTCTCTCTCTCTCTCTCTCTCTCTCTCTCTCTCTCTCTCTCTCTCTCTCTCTTTCCTCCATCATCTCCACGCCGGAGCAGTGCCATCCAGCCACCTCTGGCGACGAGACTGCCACCATAGTGATCCTCTCCTCCTTCTCGACTTAGCTCAGTACTTGAATCCGGGAGGCACCGATCGGTTATTATTCATTGCTAGCTAGCCTTTATTAATGGTCCTCATCATAGGTGAGTCGAGTACTTAGCGTAAGACGCTACTAGAGCCTGGGAGGCTCCTCTTACATGGTGATATATTCTCCTTGTTTTATTTCTTATTTATGTAATTGATTAACTAGTGGGGCTCGTTTGTCTCTTCTTACGAGAACTCAGTATTTGATTAACCAGCGGGGCTCGTTTGTCCATTCTTATGTGATTTTGGATTTAAAGTTTTATGGACGATCAAAGTTGCGTGCAGCTAAGTTTTTTTTTTTTAAAGTTTAAACGTGGGAAAGTATTTAAATTATGTTTTGTTAAATTATTTAATTTTATTTTTGTCAACTCACTCTAACGTTTTAAATTACTTTCCCCTGGGCCCTTCGGTTTCAAATGCCTAGTGTGCAGGCGAAGTTTATTTGAGGTCGAGCGTACATGGAGTCGATGCATAGTCAAATAGTCAGAGGCTGCTCCCGTTTATTCTTTATTCATTATTTTTCTTTCATTATTAGATATGCTCTGATAATACAGTTAGTAAACTTATTAAATGTCTTTGTTGTTGGAAGTGAGATTCTTTTATATTAGTATTTGATATTATGAGAGATGTGATGAACTTGGGGAGCATGAAGGCTCTAGGAGTACAAGATTGAAATATGATTTTAGAAGTGTGTTTGCAGGTGCTTTAGGAAGGGTTGTCCATTTTCAAGGGAGGTTATGCTGAATTTCCGGTAGCATCTCCTTTGGAGGTGGTCCTTGCAGGGTTCATTCCAGATTTCAGGGTGAAATTTGGGGTGGGTCCTGACAATTGGTATCAGAGCATTAAGTTATATGATTCCTTCTTTTTCTTTAGTACTATCTCATATACTTAGTCATACTTAGTGTTTATAGAGTGATGGTCCAACCGCGGTGGATCCATTAACATTATATACTTTATATACTTTATATACTATGTGTTGATTAGGTTTGTGAGGTAGTTGTTCTTGTCTTATTATGGACAGTGGACAGTATTGTTGCATAAATATTTACATCTTCAAGACTATGTCTCCGTACGCCGACTTCTTAAGTAATTATTCTGCTTTGAGTTGTGAAAATGTGTATAGATTACGTCTTTTCCAAGGGTTACCGATTTGATGTCATAAGTTATTAAAGTTCAGTTGCGAGTTAGGAACTCAAGTTGGGAACTGACAAGCTTGTCAACATTGCTTTATGTTGTCCAACGATTAATTGGATTATGATTAAGATGTTGGGGTGAGCATCTTGTGCGAATCTGTAGTAGGTGAAACGTTTGATTTGATTCATGTCTTGGAGTTTCCTATTTTTGGTGGGCAAGTAGGGGGTTGTAGTAGTCCGATGAAAAATCTTAGTATCAAGTTACATGACTTTTGGGAGAGATGAGTTGGAAGGAAAGTTCGAAGTAGTTGTATATTTAATTGATGTAAAAGTTAGTTGAAGTGATAGTAATTCCAAGAGGTACATTTATGGGTTGTTAAGGACCTTAATCCTGAGTGAATTAGTCACGGGGGATTTGTAGCTAGTGTTTGGTTGCAGGACGTGTCAATTTAGAGAAGTCATGATTGAATGTCAATTTGCCGACTACTTTATTTGCAACATGACGTGCTCGTTTCCGGGCGCGTAATTTAAAAACCGTTTTGTAATCAGAATGTAATATTGGTAATAGGGTTCGATCAATCCGGGACCTAAAGGGCGCTCCTGCAGTCACGGTTACATTAAATAATTAGTAACTATAAGTATTTACAAGTATACACTTGGTACAATAGATAAAGGGGGGGTTTTGAAGGTTTGTTCTATGTTCCTACTAAAACAGAAAATAAAAGCTAAACTATATATACAAGTGATCGACTTCAAACACACACAAACATATAAAAATCATGTAAACAGGTTGTTTCAATCTACACAACTTCAAAATCATGCCAATCAAGTATTATGAAACGAATTCAGAATTACATGCCTCAGCGGTCATGTAACCTATAATAATCTTCTTATGCATCCTATGTTTGCCTCAGCGGTTTAACACAGAAAATTCCATGCAATATGTCATGTTAATACTCAGCGCAACCATACAACATATAACATGAATCATTAAGATCAAAGAAGAATTCGAACATGTAAACAGGTTTATCTCAGCGCTTAAACCAGTCTACATGCAACTTATGATCAAGACCCGACTCATTCCCATGAATCGAAGCTTTCGCCACTTAGTTAATCTGTGTTTGCCTCAGCGGTTTAACACAGACCAATGGCAATACCAACCCTGCAGAAGTTAGTAATTTAAATAACCAGATCATAAGTTTTCAATAACAAGAATGACACGAAGATAAATTATGCAGATCTCATAAACAACTTAAGAACATAACTTCATAATTCTGAAAATTAATATAACCATATTCTCAACATCAATCTCAATCCAAAACGCAGAAGTTCTAAAAATCTAACAAAAGAAAATACTACAGAACAGAGAGGAATCGATTGAGGCATTGTTACACTTTTTATTCTCCGAATTGACTTTCTGAAGAGCACCAAGGTAGAGCAAGCTTCAATGGATGGAGGGCTCTGCTATCTTGAAACGAAAATACTGAAGAGAAGGCTATTGCGAAATTAGGGCAGAAGTTTGTGCGTGAGAAGTGATACCGAAAACGTTCCTCTGTGCTCCTTTATATAGTGCCTTGGCCGAACCCTAGCTGTCCTCCTAGCCCTTGATTGATTTGTGATCCAACAGTGCATAATTATTGCTTTAAATTCTGAGTTAGACCTTCTCATAATTCTCTAGAGTGTCTTGTGCAGTAATTCATTGCATTTGGCTTGAATACGGACCAGGTACACTCTTTGTTCTCCAAAAGAAATCCCACCAATTAAAAGCTTTCCCTCTTCTGCTATCAATCAGGCCTCTAACGAAAATCTATGATTTTCCTTCCTTTCCTGGTGCATAATTAGGGTTCCTGCAAGGGAAATAAAGTCAGATAGATATGGTAGGATGGACAAAATTTAAATGACGAAATTAAGGAAAGAATCCCTTAATTCCTGATTTATATTAACACAAAAATCCCTTGATTTCTACAGAATTTGTCCTCCTCCTTTTATACACGTTCAAACAATTCCTATTCCAAGTTGGATTAGGTTTTCTGACTGCAAATGGTTTCCCTGTCTCATTAGAGAAGAAAGTTTCCTAATTATTTTAGGAAAGTCAGAATAGGAAAGATTCAGAAATAGCAAGTTTCCTAAATCAAAATAAGAAAGTTTCTTAAAATGAAATAGGCAAGTTTCCCTTTTTTTAAAGAGGAAAATTTCCTAAATGACTTATCCTCAGATTTTGCGACTTAATGAGACTCCTTGCTGCAACAGGAATCCTCATTCGATTGGGATTTCACTCAATTCTTGTGTTTTAACCTTCTTCCGTGTAAAACTTCCTCTTTTGACCTAAAGAACAGAAACAAACTAAAAATGGCATTATTAAGGAAATAACGAAGCTAAATAGGGTTCGAAATACATTAAGAATATAGCATAGAATGCGTGTATCACAACAGAAATCAATTGGGAACATTTTAGAATAATGCTGGTTATGGCGACACATGTTTTGGTTCCTACAGCTCTAATCATGAATATGTTCTTATCCTTTGAGCGTCCTATTAAGAAGGTAGTGAGAATATTTTGGAGTAGATGGTTAATAGTAGTCGACGAATAGAAAAATTTATGGTGACTTTTTGGCTATATTTGAATTAGATGAAGTTGGTCGAGGCGTTCAGCATATTGATTCCAGGACTATTTTTCTTTGGCTTATATATTTCTCTTTGGTGACAACTAGATTGTGTGATAAAGTTCATTGGATTATGCTTATGTTTTCTGAAATTTGATTTTGAAAGTGTGAAAGTTGATCACTTGTAAATATCTTTTCTTTATTGTTTTCGTAGGAATTTAGAAAACCAAATCTCAAAACCCCCCTTTTTTGTGTAAATTGTAAGAATTATGTAGATATTTCTTAATCTAGATACTAATTTATCTTAATTTTGTTCCCGCAAGAGCATTCTAAGTCCCCGGATTGATCGAGCTTTATTTCCTTATACTTCAATTGTCAAAAAAGGTTCTTAATTATTGCACCCCAGTTTCAGTGTCCGTCATGTAGTCGTCCGTCATGTAGTCGCTTATATTCGATTTGTTTTTTTTTCACCGACGTTAGAGCTTTTTCCAAGTAATAGTTGTTTGAAGGATTCCCAATCCCAAATTTAGCGAAGTAGAACATGCAATTCAATTGCACACTAACTAACTGAAATCAATTAAACATTCAAAGCCTACAAGTCTGAAACTGAAAAAATATATGTAGAATAAGAAGAGAATGTAGGGTGAACAAGTAAAATTAGAAAAATGGTATTGTAGGTATTGTAAATGGGTGAATAAAATAGACTTACAATTAAAAATTTATAAGTGGGGTGTGAAGAGAATGTGAGGTGAGTAAAGTGGTTTGTGGGGTGACAACCCAACAAAATTTAGAGAGGTGTGTATTAAGAATATAAAGATGTGTGAATACAATTACTCGTTTTTTTTTTTATAAAAAATTATGAAATAAATCACACAACTTAATATCTAAGTGAGGTTTGAACTCATAAACTCAAGGTCGTCAGTTAAGCTACCTAACCAACTGGACTGTGACTCACCGACAAGTAAATGTGTCATGAGTTAGCTAGTTTGTGCTTGACCTTTTTGTTTGAAAAGAGTTTTAACACAAACCTACTCAACTTTTACCGACACAAAACGAAACCATGGACATTAACAATTTTCTTTAGTCTCAAACTTAAAACCACCAAAATTTTAGAAATCCTACTTGCAGTCTCGATGTAGTGTAAGAGAAACTTGAAGACGATCATTGCTTAGGTTTTGTAATTTCGCTTATTTTAGACTCGTGTTAGTGTCTCGGCCAAAGAATGACATTAATCCCTAAATTAAAGAGAGAGAAAAGAGATCAATGACGTAGAACGAAAGCCGGCAAACAATGTCCAAAGTGCACGTCTTGGGAAGTAGCCGTTGAGGATGTCCAACGGATAGTGGCGCCGGCCTCCCTCCGTAGTTTTGCTTTTGTTGCTTTTGATAGCTGTCTCCGACTTTAGTTTTCAGATCCGTTATCATATTCTCTCTCTTAAACAATTCCCCTAAATCGCGTATAAGCCAGCTCTCTCTCTAAACCAACCTTTGATAATGATTTACGGTCGACATGATATTGGATTTACGATGATATATAACAACAAGACACAAACCCAATCTTTCCAAAAACTACTCAACCAATACCCACCGCAAGAAACAGACCCTTGTCATATATCAAGCTCTCTCTCTCTCTCTCTCTCTCTCTCTCTCTCTCTCTCTCTCGCGCGCGCTCAATGCCAACCATTTTCTTCAGGGTTTTCCTCATTTACAATCTTGTTCATGCATTCCTTCTCTCTTTGCTACCCAAATCTCTGAGACGACCTCTCCAAAACCAAGCCAAGGTCGACAAACGCAGAAGCAGTGTTGGTGCGGCCAACAAGGTCGAAATGCAGCCGACTGAGCTGAAGCGGGTGTTCCAAATGTTCGACAGGAACGGTGACGGGCGCATCAGCAAAGAGGAGCTGAGCCATTCGCTTGAGAACTTGGGAATCTTCATCCCCGACCAGGAGCTGTTCAACATGATCCACAAGATCGACGTCGACGGAGACGGGTGCGTCGACATTGACGAGTTCGGGGAGCTTTACCAGTCCATAATGGACGAGCGGGACGACGAGGACGACATGAAGGAGGCGTTCGGGGTTTTCGATCAGAACGGTGACGGCTTCATCACAGTCGACGAGTTGAGGACGGTCTTGTCCTCCCTCGGCCTCAAGCAAGGCAGGTCCATGGAGGACTGCACCAGGATGATATGAAGGTCGACGTCGACGGAGATGGCATGGTCAATTACAACGAGTTCAGGCAGATGATGAAGGGAGGAGGCTTTGGCGCTTTAACTTGATTACCAGTTCAACCAACCAAATGATCATTGTATTCAGCAAAATTCATTGCGTGTGTAAATATCTATTTACACACGCAATGAATTTTCGGTGCATGGTTTCGGAATCTGACTTGTTTTTGTGGCCAGTGAATTTATGTCCGGCATCATGTGACGCCTTGCCTTGTGTTCAAAAGGAGGAAAGAGGCCGGATCATAGTTCAGATAATTTCTTGGAGTCGCATTATGCATGTCAAGGGTTTTCAACAATTTTAAGATCAACATGCAATTCTTTGTACATGTTTATTTGATTTGGTTCAACTTTCTTTTTATCCCTCTGATTGATCTTCTCCCAATTCTAGGATCCACTCCTATCCTTGTCGTCTGTCCCAATTCTAGGAACCACATTTAAGAATGATTCAGTAGAAGAACTCTGAAACAGAACACAAAGTTCCAGCCTTCATTTATGCCGCAATGAATTCCAGTGAGCCACGTCTCCAGCAGTGGCCTTCGAGCAGTCTTGGCTGCAATGAAATAGGCCACAAAGTAACATGATATAGTAACATCCTACAACACCACGATATGTTGCAGAGTGCCAGTAGATTAACTGTAAAATTGAAAGGCTGGAACACGTACGTAGAGCCTAAGCTCAATACGTTTTTTTATTCATCACAAGAGCTGAAAGAGAAACTAAAGAGAATAAAAACATCTAAAACTACAAGAATACAGACATAGCAAAGAGATCATAGTGCTCCTACTCATGGTGGGCCTAGTGGCAATTATGATCATTCAAAATCATTGACAGATAAAGATCATAATATTATGGAGGTTACATAAAATGTAGCGAGTAAAAATATATCAGGGGAGTGTCAACTCCAACTTTTAACTAACACTGCATTACTTTTGAGTACCTGCTTCTTCTGGGGTTTTAGTAGTCATCTGATCTACTGCATGCACTGTGCTTTGAAGCTCCTCCCATATAGCTTTGTACACCATCCTCTGCCTATTGACAGCAGATTTTCCCTCAAAGGATGAAGAGATAACATCAATGCTGACATGCCGACCATCCCCGTTAGCATCTTTAACAATAACAGATTCTGCATTCAGCTCTTCCTTGATCTTGTTCTCCATGGACTGCATGAGAGGGGAGCCAATGGAGCCAGCATCATTGACGTGGGAAGCTCGAGTAGTGAACCTCCTCCTACCACCAAACACAAGTCTCTTTGTGTTTCTGTATTCATTGGCAATTGCTCTATCATTTAACAATTTCATGCTTTGAGTCTCACACACACAACCATTTTTTCGTTGGTTCAGCAAATAAGGTCGGTAGAGCTCGACTTAGGATAGAGGCTGCTGATGGCAGAGCTCGACTTAGAGTGGAGGCTGACACATATGGACGCACCATCACCATTCTTCCCTTTTTCTACCACTGTGCCCAGAAGAATGTTAAACTTTTGTCTGACATACACAAAGTCATACCATAAACATGTAAAAAGACATTATTGTGTGTGTTGAAAAGGCATATACACACACCGCACAGATATATATACAGGGTCATTGGTTTAAAAATTGTAGTTTCTATTGTAATTGGTTCAGTTATTAATTTATTATGCATTGAAAGTTTTCTTTGTTGCTACTTTCCTAAGAAATTATTAGCGATGTCGGTTCTGTCTGGGTGATTAAAACTCGTAAAAACAAAGATCCATACATTCATATCCCTTTTCCCAAAACAGAGGCAAGAACGAATAGAAACCTGTCCACAAAACATCCAAATTGACTCAACTGAAGGGTGGGTTCCTTCAATTCGACATCATTTATATGTGAATTGTGGTTGTTTATAACAAAAATACTGAACCTTTAACATAAACCAAGCCAATAACTCTCATATTATATTTGATACAAAACTGATAGCCAAAACCAGGTCCGTTATGAAACCTTATAAATTAGTGTATCTTCTAAGATGCAGCACCCAACAAGGCAACAACACTACAGAGCTCAAGTCCCTCTCATTTTCTCCCTGTGTGCACCATGTCAAGTCTCTCTTGTGCCTAAGGTTACCTAATTTCAAGTTGAAAATAAATACTCGCTAAGGAAAACCGTAAGCTAAAAAGAGGACATCCAGCCTTAAAACTAGCATACACATTCAGCTCATCATACTGCCCCTTCAAAATTCGCAGTACCTTCAAATGAAACAGAATTGGAATCTCTGATACATGCCATTGCCACTCAGTAATGACTTGTCAAGAGACAATGCAACAAATTCAAAGCAAAGACAAAAGGGAACTGCCAATTTCTCAGTTACAGATTCCAGACCCAGTTTCTAATGTTTTTGGTAATTAATCTTTGATGGCAATGCATAAAATCATATACGATAAATTCGAAGATAAACCAAAACAAGATCCAGGGCTTTTGTGGCTGGAGACTTACAGAGTTGGGCGGCAGGCGAAGATGAAGAGCGGATGAGAAAGCTGAGAGAGAACGGGAGCCGCCGAGTGATTTAGGAGCCTTGATTGGGATAATTTAGGAATTAACAAGAAAACAAAAGTGAGAATTTTTGGGGAATTTTTGTTACATGAACAGGCCCGCTCACCTGGGGAGAGGATAAAAAGGACAGGTCAATGATGACCATTAGATCTAAATGAAATTGATCTGAGGGCTGAGACAAATTTTGCTTCAATTTGTGAGTCCACGGCTGATTACTCGATCCATTCTCTTCTCCCTTTGAATCCTTTCTCTCTCATTATCCGCCGACACAGCTTTGACATCACCACCACAGCTCCGACGAAAAGCAACGAGTCTAATTCTTATTTGGCGTTTCTTCAATTTGAACGAACGGTAATGATATAAAAAAAATTAAAAAAAAACACAACTCTCAGCTTGCAAATGGGTTGCTATATCCTCCTCTTCTAGGTAAATTTGGAAGATGATTGATGACGAAAAGAGATTGAAGATCAAATCTTTTACCGGAAAACAACCCAAACTTTTCATCTTCTTCATACCCAGATCCAAAGATCACATCTTTGTTTTCTTATCTGACTTTAAATGTTGTCCTTCATTCTCATTCCCACCAAGAAATCTTCTTCCCTGTTCTTTTTTCTTCTGTAAAAATGAAACTTTCACTTGTTCACATTCTTGATTTCACCTCCAAATTTTTGTTCTTTGGGCTCTACTGATTAATGGGTATTTTTCAGATTTTGCAATCAATTTTGGATATTGGAGGGTATTTGTTTAAGCATTGTTCTTGGGTTTCAATAAGGATTTTGGGGGTTTTGTAATTCAGCAATGGGGAGGAGGTGTCGGAGCTGCTTGGAACGGCGGATAGAGAGAGAGAGAGAGAGAGAGAGAGAGAGAGAGGACTCGACAGAGAGGAGAGATTATAGGGATGACAATGGGTAGGGTAAGGTACGGGGATCAAAATACCGTACCCATACCTTTTTACATTTCTCTTCCTCATACCCGTTTCCGTATCCGTAATTAGATAATAGGGATTCCCCGTACCCGTACCATTTGGGGATTACGTTTCCATACCCGTACCCGTACCCGTTAACAATTATGTATTAAATTAATTTTTTTTAAATACGAAATACAATTATATAAAAGTATGAAATAAAAATCAAATACCAAAATAAATAAGTTTCATGCTTCAATCCAATAAACATAAATACAAGTCTTTGTTAAAACAGAACAATACCGGTAAATTTCATTAAGAGAACAAAATATATAACAAAAAGGAAAGTCCATTAAAGGTTGTCCACGTAATTACTCATTAGTTATGTACTCTGATGTAAACCATACCTCTATATAAAGAGGCTAATGAGAATGAATGAGTAGTATGCCTCCTCCCAACTATTGTCTCTGTGTCTTCTTCTCTTCTACCTTTTCTCTACTTTACAACACGTTATCAGTACGACTCTACCTTTGAGTTGATAACGATCAAATCCTAGAAAATCCAAAATTGTTTCTTTGTCGTTCACCTTTGCACCATCACACAATTTTCTTTTGTTTCTAGACTCTATGATGATCTAAAAATCATACGGTTCAACTTAAATGTTGTTTTTCACCGGTGTTCTTGATCTATGAGTATGATTTAATTTGCTAGTTATGATTTAATTTGCTAGTTTATTCTTTTAATTCATGATGAAGATTGGTCTATCAATATGATCGGCATCAAGATTTTCATTTTTTCTGTCACCCACATGATCATGATCATCATTCCTTTGGTATCTAATACGATTAGGATTTTGTTTATTGACCTGTGTAATGCCTTTAATTCATGTTAATTTATTACGTTACATCCGTTTTTTCTGGCCTTGTTCATTCATTTTGAAACATAACCTATCATATAATCTTGCCAAGATTTTAGTTCCACGTTGGAGGAACCTTTTTTTTTTTACGGCAATAGTGCATACCCTTAATCAAGATATCTTCTTACTATTTGGAGACTTTAATTTAATTGCAAATCTCTCATGACACAATGAAATCAAGGTATGTTTTTTCTTTCTGATCGTTCTGGAAGTTTGATTACAATCTATACATCATATTTGTTGATTCAATTATATGACGGCCATGAGTTCCTCAATAGTTATGAATATACATGATGTCCTCAGTACCTATGCATTTTGTGAGGACCAGAAGATCCTTGGAGCAATACAACTGAGTATATGACTCACATGCTTCTAATCATCAGTATGTAATTTTATAAGAGGGATGAAAGCCTTCCAAAATTAATTCGGTGACCGTACTGATGAGGTTCCCTCCTCTCATGACAATGTGAATTTTGATGATCAATTTGGATTCGGTTTGTACAAATTCACAATATAATGCAATTTGTATGTCTTAAGAGTAAACACATGTTTACATCTATTTGTGAATTTTGTGTTCATAGATCGAGACCTAAAGTTTCTTGTTCGAATCATAGAGGCCTGAAGTTCCTCAAAAGTAATATAATAGAATTGCAACATGAAAGCTTCTTCTCAATGCTTATGAAATTAACAAGGACCAGAAGTTCCTAATGAGTTATATAATGATCAATATCACATCTTGTGATCCCAAGGGCTGGAAGTTCCTCATATTATTTTGATACTATATATGTTCTTGTGTAACTAGAAGAGATCGAGAAATCAAGAATATCATATTTGATAAAGTTAAACAGACCTAAAGATCTGTGTATTTTATTCATTCATGAAACCAGAAGTTTCATGTGTACATTTTATTTATTTTTTGCTCTTTACAGTTATTTCTTTATTTTGTTATGTATTTACATTATGTTACATATTGTTTAAATTTTATTGTTATTTATACGGCCAACAACCCTATATGTCGAAGATATAAATTTTGAATACATGTAATATTGAACCAAAAGTTTCAATATTGTACTATAGAAGTTGAAGTTCTAATAGTAAAAATTCGAACTCGAAGATTCGAGTACAAAATACAAATTAGTGTGACCCAAATGTTCACTCCACCTAAGAACTTGAAGTTCTAACTGTGCAGACTCGAGCCTTAAGTTTTGAGTATATATATTTAGACAATTTATCTTAAAATTTTAATGTTGCCAACCTCAAATCTGGAGTTTTGAGGGGGAGTCATATTGGCATCAATATAGATAAGCGATATCTAACAATTGGTCTAAATTAATGATGCACGAGTACGAGTATACTCTTTGCAATTACGTTGCCACCTTAATGAGACACTCCTCTTGTATTGAGGGGGAGAAAGATTGTTCCTAAAGAACAATGTAAATTGGTGTGAGTTGTCCATCCACCGTCTTATTTTGGTTTTGAGAAATATCTCAGCAAATGAGTTGATAAAAAATCTTGACAAAAGTATATATGCTAAACGCATAAGCATTTTCCTGGGTTAAAGTGCCTAAGACCAACCATACTGACATAAACAATATAGACCCCATTTGATTTGTGGGATGCACATGTATCCAAGTAACATGGTTCTCCTGAAGAGAATGTCATGATACAATGTTAGAGTTCCTAATACGGCTACACATACAAAGGTTGTATGTACGCCATTAGAGAATGATATCTTAGTTGATATTAATGAATATAATGTTTTTGACCTCATACTTGGTTTAGGTTCGCCACCAGCCAATGAACATCTCACTCAAAAGAAAGTGATAGATCTTTAGACGTAATATATGCTCATGGTCAAAATAAGATAGTCTTCCTGTCGTTAGGGGGAGATAAGATTACTGTCATTTGAATAACGACGTGAATTTGAGTGGACTGTATCCAATAGGTCTAAAGTTTTAAGCTCCTGAAAATGGAAGATTATACAGGTCCTTTAATAGTCTACGTGATATTACAAGTAAAAGATCCACATTTGCTAGATAATATGACACGACCCACCCCGAATTTCACCCTAAACCCGGAGTAAATCGTGCGGGGACCACCTCCAAGGAAAGATTTACCGCAAAATTCGGTACAACCTCCCTTGGAAATGGACAACCCTTCCAAACCAAAACCTGCAAACACTCCTAAAGGTTTCAACTCCAACCTTATAGACTCCTAGAGCCTTCGTACTCCCCACAAATCACAACATCTCCCAATATAGATTTACTAATCTAACAAAGATCCTATAACAAACAACCACATATTCAGAGCAACTTTATTTGAGAGGAAATGAACTAGAAATAAATAGAAAAGAGCGGAAGCTATACTATTGACTATGCCTCTTCTCCATGTACGCCCGATCTCAACTATGCAATCCTGCAGACTAGGCATTTTAAAACGAAGGGCCCTGGGGAAGACATTTAATAACGTTAGAGTGAGTGGACATAAATAATTTAATAACAAAATATTATGCATTCCCATTTTAATTTCATAGAAAATATACTGCATGCGGCAGCTCAAAAGTGCTCAATTCAAAATCTGACAATTTCACGACTAGCACTGTCTAGTCACAAACTCAAATAAAATGGAGCCTCTCAGGCTGAACTATATATAAACATATATTCGTATGTATCTACACTCGTCAGACTCCTTGTATGAATCCTAGAAACAATTTAGAAAAATAGAAATTCATACAAGGCTACAACGCTGGCGTCTAATGCTCACGTTGTGCCATAATGGTATTTTTCCTCATTATGACCGAAAAGAACGGTGTATATATACTTGTGGACTCCCTATATGAAAACCTAAATAAACCGAAAAAGAAAGTAGTTTTCATATAGGGCTATGACGCTTGTGTCTAACACTCACAACACGCCATAATAGTATTTTACCTCATTATGACGGACCAAGCACGTATGGCTAGCTAGCATTTATATACATACTATACTCATAAAATCCAAAACATATAGCCACCGAAAATCTCATTTTCGGGATCTCTCCAAAGGAGGAAAAATTGTCAAATAGCCGATAAATCAATAAGTCTCGTCAGAAGAAATAAATGATCAATAAAATCATTCATCGCATGCTTTTCAATTAAAAATAAAGGTCCACTCACAAATTTAGGCCTAAGCCTGGCGTCGATCCGAGGTCTCTCCAATTGAGTCTCCTCATGTTCTGTTCCAAATATATAATTAATTTCCTACTAAAAATCCAATATTTATACAAAATAGGCAAAATTTAACCGAGAGCCATAACCATGCTCATCATTGCCTAACTTCGATATTCTTAAATCGGAATGACCCAAACTTTAATATCATACTCGGCAGTCGTAAATACAACATTCCCTAGAAATTGATTTAAATCCTACGGTCGGATTTTACATTATTTAACCGTCAAAAATACCAAACTTCAGAAATTCTCAAACCTATTCAAAACTCGTCCGAAAATTCCACAATTCACTTCATTAAACTCCTCTAATTATTACACATTTAAAATCATACAAAACCCCAAAACGGCGGCGGCCGGAGGCCGATTCCGGCGACGTCCAAATTCTACCAAATTTTAACAGCATCTTCCTCTCAACATCCCAAACAACTTTCATAACTATCACTAAGTCCAATTTCAAGCCTAACTAGGTCAATCGAATCAAAACTTCCATAAATCCCTAGAATTTCCTCCTTGAATTTCTCTTTACCTAGCTCAAGAGGGAGTGAGTCTTTTGGAAGGGTTGCTGCACGGGAGGAGAGCTACAAAAACGTACCAAGCTTGCCCAGATTGGTGGCCGGAGGAGGGAGTTCCGGCAAAAAGCTTCCCGGCGTCTCCGGCGGGTTTTCCTTCTCTCCGGCGGGTTAGAGGCTCGGGTGCTAGGCCGGGGAGGGAGAGGAGGTGGCGGGGGTCTAAACGGGAGTGGTGCGGCGGCCGGTAGCTGGCCGGACGGCAGCGGCTGGGCTCGGAAAATTTCCGGCAGCGGGAGAGAGAGAGAGCGTCGGGAGAGAAAGAGAGAGAAGAGAGAGAAAGAGAGAAGAGAAAAGAAAAAGAGAAGATGGGTTTGGGCCTCACACCAACCCGGCCAAACATCATAAAAATACCTAACTTTACCAATTTAACACCCCAAAATAAAATACCCTATTAAAAATTACCTTTTACTAGCTAAAATTTACTATTTTTACCGTCGACATATTTTTCTCCTACGAATAACTCTCCGGAATAATCGTCCCCCAAAACCCCTCTAGGGACCAATTAAACTATATCTCAATGTCGGAGACGGTAAAATTCTTATTACAATCAAGCTAGTAAATAAGATAAAATTTAAGGGTCAGGATGTGACATAATATTTGTCCTAGAAGTGACAATATTTGCCCTAGAAGTGGCATGGGTACCCAATATCAAAAATGCATGCATATAAAAATGTGTGGGATCTATGAATGATGATCATCTATGACAATTTATAAATGGTAGCTACCAAAGACCATTAAAGACTGTATTAATCGATGTTATGCCACGCTTCATTATGCATGTCGACAAAACATATTATTGGCCAAATTGGAAAGAGGCAATTCCAATTAAACTAAATAATTGAAACATGATGAGATACTTTGACCGTTAACCCTACAAAAACAAAAGGGTATTTACCACAGTGAAAGTAAATCACTATGATTTAATGTCTACAAAAGACATGGGATTATGAATCTGCCCTTATACGAATGATATTTTTCTATAAGTACAGTGTTACATGTAACTGTTATATAGACGAGAGACTTATGGCATGTTGTCATCGTATATTACGAGGGTCTTTAAAGACATATTGATAAACCAAATTCCCAAAAGTGAAGTGTCATTACCAGCGTATCCCTAGTCAAATCCTCAAAGGATTCAAGTACATGAATGATTCTAATGTAATTCGATCCATGAATACTTGAGAGAGCCTGAAGCTAATTCATGGAATCAAATAGTCTAAAGCTAGCTCATATATACTCATTCTGTTATAGTTAACGTGATCAAAATTGCCTCAATGAGTACTATGATTGGACTACACAATCGAATTCGAAATATGATCATTATGTTGCTACATATTCTAACTCTTGGGAAGTTATGAATTACTCAGAGCTCTTGTAGAGTTTATATGAGACGTATCATACACAAAGATATTGATGTGTATGGTTGGATATGCCATGATAATGTTTCAATGCTTTAATGTCAATTAGCTCATGCTGATTAGCTATTACTTAGTGTATGAATTTGGTCATATAACTAAATGAGGTAAGATGTATTGGAAATCGTCTAGCTCTGTTGGTATTGTTTTAACTTTGCAGGTTTGAAATTTCATAATGAGCCCTTATATGCAAAGCATGCATGGTCTCACTTTAGTGATAGACAAATCAAACCATTATTTACGGCGCATGAAACTTGCAACGTTCAAGGGGAGATTCTCATCAGAGGGAGCATCCAGAAGTATTCTACCTAAGACATATGCGCGTTGCACTCTTTTTCTCCTTCGACCAGGGTTATTTTTCTCCCACTGGGTTTTTCTTACCTGACAAGGTTTTTAATGAGACAACATTATGCGCGTCTAATTTCATCATTCATTGGTGGACATCCAATAGGGAGTGTTATAAATATTATAATCTATGTGGATGTCCACATAATTACTCATTAGTTATGTACTCTGATGTAAATTCTACCTCTATATAAAGAGGCTAATGAGAATGAATAAGTAGACTTATGCCTCCTCCCAACTATTGTCTATGTGTCTTCTCTTCTACCTTTTCTCTACTTTACAACAATATAATAATATTTTCATCCTTAATGGGTGAGGATGGGAACGAATATCAAAATACCATACCCGTCCCGTACCCGATTTAAGAATCCGAATACTAGGGATACCCAGGCCTGGCAATTTGGCCTGCGGGCTGTAAACCCGCCCGAAACCCGCCCGTTTATGAAACAGGCTGAAAAAAGCTCGCACGTTAGAAACCCGTTATTTAATGGGCCGTATGTGCTGAACCCGTTGGAACCCGTTGGGACCCGTTAAGAAAAAAAAAACTCATGAAAGAAAAAAACTAAAGGAAGAGGTTAGGTTAGAATGGGTTTGTGTTTGTGTTTGTTCGACTCACTATAGTGTTTCTAACTTTCACTTTGGTGTTCGACTCACTCTATGTTTGCCGTATTGGTAAGGTAAAACCGCTCTCTTCTTTGTTCTACTTTTTTCTGTGAATTCGAGTTGGGTATTTGGTTAGAATCGAGATTAGAAGACTAAAAACACAGTGAAAAAGGAAGAGTCTTTGCTATTTGTTTTTGTTGGGTTTTCTTTCACCTCATCTGAAACTTGCTCACAAGGCTCAGAGGAGGTTTTCTGGGTTTTTGTTGATCTTGTTGTGGGTGAAAAGGGTCTGGGAAAAGAGGTGAAAAGATAGAAACTGAGTGTACAGATGTACCCAAAAGCCGGTTCAAGATCAAGGTGTCTCCTTTTTTCTTTAATTTTGTGTATTGGGGATATATAATAATTCATATTTGCAACATATGCATCTGTTATGTAATATTGGTATTGATTTGAAGGATACCCAGTATCCTAATATAGATCAGTTTCCAATTTGGCTCCAGGGTATTTAATGCTTGAGATTTGATAGTGGGATTGTGCTAGATGCCAATAAAGATTGGCTTTAGTGTTAGTATGATCACATTGTGATCTGCATTCTGTGGCCAACTGATTCATTGGCACAGTGACTATTATTTGCTAATGTATATCTAACGTTTCTATGGCAATGGGCGTTCCTCAATTGTTGTACAGAATGAATATTGCAGAAAAAGATAATAAGTTTTTGTCATGTGCCTCCTCCTCATAATGATGTTGCATTAGCTGATAAGGTCTTTACCTTGATAGGAGAGTGGGGAATTGAAAACAAGTTGTTTTTCAATTACCTTAGATAATGCATCAGCCATGGATTCTTTTATTGAGAAATTGAAGATAAAGTTGAATTTTAGAGGCTTGCTGTTAATGGATAGTAGATTCTTTCATGTTAGATGTTGTGCACATATTTTGAACTTGATAGTTCAAGATGGACTAAAAGAGATTGATCCATCTGTTGCAAAGATACAGGAATGTATCTAGTATATAAAGGGTTCAAAAGCCAGAAGAGATAAATATTTGGCGTGTGTTTCAGAAGTTGGATTGGGTGGTAGTAGAAAATGATTGAGGCAGGATGTGCCTACAAGATGGAATTCAACTTATTTGATGCTTGACAGTGCACTCTTCTATTGACATGCCTTGGAGAACTTGGGGGTGAGTGACACTAACTTCAAGTTGTGTCCTAAAGCTGAAGAGTGGGATAAGATGGAGACGATAAACAAGTTTCTAGGGGAGTTTTTTGATGTAACATAGTTGTTTTCAGGAACAAAATATCCTACATCAAACTTGTTCTTCCTAAAGGTGCTTATTATTCAGCATAGTATAGAGCAAGCCATGAAAGATGATGATTCCTTTATGAAACGAATGGGGGAGGAGATGGATTTGAAGTTCAAGAAGTATTGGTCGGATTATTGCACTATCTTGAGGATTGCAGTTGTGTTGGATCCACGGTTTAAGATGGAGTTTGTGGAGTGGGCTTATGACATACTTTATGGTCGGGATTCTTCACAGTTGAAGGATTTTAGTGACACATTGTCATTGCTATATGGTGCTTATGTGGAGAGCTTTACTCTGCATAGTTCAAGCTATCTGACTCATCAGAGCTCGTCTCAAGCACAAGGCAAGCATAGTATATTGGAGGTAAATAAGTGTTATATATTAAGCCATGTCTATATTTGTCTTGTAGTATGTTGTTGTGTATGTGTTTGCATACTCTTAAGCTATGTCTATATTTGCAGGATTTTGATGTTCGTTATAGAAGTGGTCCTAGTTCAAGCTTGAGGAGTGAATTGAGCAAATATCTGGACGAAGCAAGGCTAGATAGATCGATGGAGTTGGATATACTTGCTTGGTGGAAGATGGAGCAACATCGATATCCTATCCTTTTTCATATGGCTCGTGATGTGCTGACGATCCATATCTCTACTGTTGCATCTGAGTCGGCTTTCAGCATTGGCGGTCGAGTTTTGGACCAATATCGGAGTTCGTTATTGCTTGATACTGTTCAAGCTTTGTTGTGTACTCGTGATTGGATTTTCGGCAAGAAAGGTAAAATAAATATCAATTTAGTTTTGTTTCATAAATATCAATTTAGTTTTGTTTCATCATAATATTAATAAGAACTTTTTTATTCTTTTAGAGAAGGAGAGTGTTAGCGTGGATGATCTTACTGATGATATTTTCCATATGACATTGTTTGACCGTCATGATGCATTGGAGGAACAAGAAAGCTTCACTTAAGAAGAAAAATTCGAATTATGTATTTTGTTTAATGAATATTTGTTGAATTATCATTTTATCTCATTAAAAAAAAATAATCTTCACAGGTTTAAGGGGTTTAGAAAAAAATATATATATATTCGCAAGCTAAGCGGGTTCCAATGGGTTCCAACGGAAACCCGTAAACCCGTCAGGCTCGGCCCGGTTTGACCCGTTAGCTAATGGGTTTTAACGGGTTTAACCCGTTAAGAGCCCGGCCCATTAAAAACCCGCCCCGTGACCGCACGAACCCGGCCCGTTGCCAGGCCTAGGGATACCCATCCCCGTTACCCGTTTATACCCGTATATCTTTCCCGTTAGGGTCGAATACTCGTGGATACCCTACCCGCGGGGGATTATTGCCATCCCTAGGAGAGAAGGGAATGATTAGCTGTGGACTCACGAATTAGGGCAAAATTTGTCTCAGCCTTAAGATCAGCTTCATTGACTTCAAAAAAAAAAAATCAGCTTCATTTATATCTGATGGTTATATGAATTCCAAAGTTCAAGAATTATTGAAATACATTTAAATAAAAGGATTATCCCATTTGCACAAAAATAAGTATTTTAAAGCCTATTCCAATAAAAACAGATTTAAGTAGCCCATTTCAATTATTTTGATCAAAAAGACAATATTACCCACACTCTTTTAAACTATCATTCTCTCTCTCACATCTCCTCTCAGAAAACTCTTATCTCTCTCTCTCTCTGTCGTGAATCCCCTCGCCGGCGAAGCACTTACGATCTGAAGCACCGGCGACGCGAAGCAGTAGTGACGACTGACAAGACCTCGACGCCGACGAGGCTAGATCTCTCACCTTATGCGTAGATCACGCCGACGAGGCTAGATCTCTCACCTTAGCGTAGAACACATTAGCCCAGAGACCATTATCATGTTGGAAAATTCTCCAACCAATCTTAGAGAGCATAGCCTGATTCATATCAGCAGTTTTCTTGACCCCTAATCCACCTAAATACTTAGGTTGACAGATAGTGTCCTAATTCACAAGATGAACCCTTTTTTTGTTTTCAACATCACCCTAAATGAAGTCTCTATTTAGTTTATCAAGTTTGTCACAAAGACTAACAGGAAACTTAGTTGTTTGCATTGCATACATAGGAATAGCTGAAGTAACTGATTGCACCAAAGTAAGTCTACCAGCAAAGCTTAAAACCTTACTTTTCCAACTAGAGAGCCTTTTCTGAACTTTGTCAAATAAACCAGCATAAGTACACTTATTGACTCTATCATGAATGAGAGGCATACCTAAATACTTGCCAAGATCACAAGTGAGAGAGGATCCACACACATTGTTGATCAAAGAAACAGTAGACTTGGAAATGTTGGGTGAGCAGAACACTAAAGATTTCTCAAAACTCACAGTTTGTCCAGAGAGAGCACAAAAATTATCCAAACAAGTCTTGAGAAGGGAAGCTTGTTGTGAAGAGGCTTCAACAAACAAGCTAAGATCATCAACAAAGAAGAGATGCGAAATTTTAGGTCCAGATTGAGAGGCTTTAACAGCTTTCCAATAGCCATAATCAACTGTAGAATGAATTAAATGAGAAAGTTTTTCCATACACAACAAAGATATATGGAGAGAGAGGGTCACCTTGCCTAATGCCTCTCTTGGCCTGGAAGGATTTAGTCAACTCATCATTGAAACTAATTTGAAAACTAGTAGAAGTGATGCAATGCATAATCAGTTTAACAAGGGGCCTAGGGAAGTGAGCTTCAAACAAGACCATTTCAATGAAATTCCAATTGAACCTGTCATAAGCTTTTGACAGATTAATTTTCCAGGCAAAGAAACCAGTCTTACCTCTGAACTTTTTAAACTTGAAAAGCATTTCTTGAGCTATCATAATGTTGTCTAAAATATTCCTCCCAGGCACATAACTAACCTAATTTGGACTAATCAAATCTTGCATCAAAGGTCTAATTCTGGCAACAATAATCTTAGAAATAATCTTGTACACAGTGATACAAAGACTAATAGGCCTAAAGTTGATCATGTGCTAGGGACCATCCACTTTAGGAATAAGAGCAATTATTGTATGATTTAGGCCAGCAGGGATAAAGAAGTGCAAAAAGCTTCTTGAACAACTTGAAAAGTTTCAGAAGAAAGCAAATGCCAATGGTGTTGAAAGAAAATAGCAGGGAAGCCATCATGACCAGGAGCTTTCAAACCACCAATAGAGAAAAGAGCAGATTTCACTTCATCAAGAGAGACAGGTTTAATGGTATCATCAAATCTGGGTTGATCAATAAAGGGAAAGAGCCAAGGAATGGTAATCCTAATATCATCAAGCACTGACTGAGAGAAAAGATCATTGAAAAAATCCACAGCAATCTTCTTCATAGTAGCAGAATCAGTGGACCAGTTTCCACTGGAATCAAAGAAACCCTCAATTTTATTCCTCCTTCTTCTAACAATAGTAGTTAGATGAAAGAATTTTGTATTTCTATCACCATTTCTAATCCAATCATCCCTAGATCCTCCAGAACATATTTTCTTGATCTCTAAGTTCCTCATATTCATGAATGACGTGGCCCGAAACCGGGGTGCGACAAATTATGAACCCTGTTTTGACAATTGTAGTATTGGTAAATAAGGTTCGATCAATCCGGGGACTTTAGGGTGCTCCTGCCATTACAAAACTAAACAGATTAGAATCTAATTCAAGAGTCATTTACAGAATATAAACAACAATTACATTTACATGATTTCAGGGGGATTTTAGGGTTTGTTCTAACATTCCTATGAAAACAGTAAAGAAAAGAGACTAAGCTACTATTTACAAGTGATCGACTTCCACACCTTCGAAACCAGATTCCAGAAAACATGATCATAATCCAATGAACTTTAATCACACAATCGAGTTATTACCAAAGAGAAACACAGAAGGGTTCTAAATACAAGCCTACGAGGTCATGCATTTAATCGGTTCTTCTAAATAGTCATCCAAGCTAGAACGTCTGAACTTAGAACATTTTACATGCTGCTGCTATCAATACTAAAAGTATCTGTCTACAAACATGCAAATCATTAAGTAAAAGAACGAACCCTAACATGCAAAGAGTTTACGTACGACGCTTAACCATTCACATGCAAAACATGCTCCCAACCATACAGGATACGGCCTCCACTACTGGTGATCGATACTTACCTACGAGGCTTAGTACAAATCATAGCATTAGTTAGCATGCATTCTAACATAGGTATATCAAACACAAACATGCTTTCAACGAATTTCTAAGGCAATTGACTCAATCGCATAACATCATTAGAACAATGAAATCATGACTATTATTAACTGGAAATCACTTAGTTCTCAACAGAGGTTCCATCCAATTCGGAAAATAAAACACGTAGTTCTAAAACGAAAACTAAAATAAGAATAAGATGGCCAGAAAGTACTAGACATAGATTTACACTTTTCAATGGACTGATTGTGATGACCTGACTAGGATGGCAATCTAGTAGGTGCATCCGTCCCACATCGCCCGGGAGAGATAGGTTGCTATGCTTATATGTGCAGAGCTAGCACCTTACATTGAGACGCGTTTTGGGATGAAACCTCAAGAGCAAAACCGTGAGGGTCGTTGGGCCAAAAGCGGACAATATCTCAATGGACTAGGCCGGGCTGTTACAGTTGGTATCAGAGCCTGTCCCCGGCCGGAAGTGTGACAACGCGGACGTCGGGTCTAAAGGTGGGTGGATTGTGATGACCTGACTAGGCTGGCAAGCTAGTAGGTGCATCCGTCCCACATCGCCCAGGAGAGATAGGTTGCTATGCTTATATGTGCAGAGCTTGTCACATCCCGACCCGTAAAATTTTATCTTATTTACTAGCTTGATTATAATAAGAATTTTTACCGTCTCCGATATTGAGTTATAGTTTAATTGGTCCCTAAAGGGGGTTTTGAGGGACGATTATTTCAGAGAGTTATTCGTAGGAGAAAAATGTAACGACGGTAAAAATAGTAAATTTTAGCTAGTAAAAGGTAAGTTTTATTAGGGTATTATTTTTGGGGGTGTTAAATTTTGGATTTGGGTTGTATATAGAAGAGTTGGGCCAGATGGGTGAGGCCCAAAACTCTTTTCTCTCTCTCTCTCTCTCCCGATTTTCCTCCCGCTGCCTGATTTTCCGGCCGCCCGTCCGGCCACCGTTCGCTGCCACACCGGTCCCAAAGGTCGGTCATCAACCCAGCTTCCATTCTAGACCGGTGACAGCCCCCCTAGCGCCGCCGTGAAGGAGTAGTGCCGCCCGAAAGCGGCGACTGCCGCGGTGGTTCCTTCGCCGGAACTCCCCCCTCCGGCCACCAATCCGGGCAAGCTTGGTACGGTTTTGTAGCTCTCCTCCCGTGCAACAACCCCTCCAAAAGGCTCACTCCCTCTTGAGCTCGGTAAGGAGAAATTCAAAGTTGAAATTCTAGGGCTTTTAGGATGTTTTCGTTCGATTGACCTAGTTAAGCTTGAAATTGGACTTAGTGATAGTTATGAAAGTTGTTTGGGATGTTGAGAGGAAGCTACTGTTAAAATTTGGTAGAATTTGGACGTCGCCGGAATCGGCCTCCGGCCGCCGCCGTTTTGGGGTTTTGTATAATTTTAATTGTGTAATAATTAGAGAAATTTAATGGAGTGAATTGTGGAATTTTCGGACGAGTTTTGAATAGGTTTGTGAATTTCTGAAGTTTGGTATTTTGGCGGTTAAATAATGTAAAATCCAACCGTAGGATTTAAATCAATTTCTGAAAAATGTTGTATTTACGACTGCCGAATATGATATAAAAGTTTGGATCGTTTCGATTTAAGAATATCGAAGTTAGGCAATGATGAGCGTATTTATGGCTCTCGATTAATTTTGCCTATTTTATCAAATACTGGAATTTAGTTGGTAAATTAATTATATATTTGGAACAGGACGTGAGGAGGCCCGTGCAGAAGAAGCCTCGGAGCGTCATCAGGCTTAGGCCTAATTTGTGAGTGGACCTTTGTTTTAAATAAAAAGCATGCGATGAATGATTTTATTAATCATTTATTTCTTCTGATGAGATTTATTGATTTCTCGCTTATTTGACAATTTTTCCTCCTTTGGAGAGATCCCGAAAATGAGATTTTCGGTGGATATATATGTTTTGGATTTTATGAGAATAGTATGTATATAAATGCTAGCTAGCCATACGTACTTGGTCCGTCATAATGAGGTAAAATACCATTATGGCGTGTCGTGAGTGTTAGACACAAGCGTCATAACCCTATATGAAAACTACTTTCTTTTTCGGTTTATTTAGGTTTTCATATAGGGAGTCCACACGTATATATACACCGTCCTTTTCGGTCATAATGAGGAAAAATACCATTATGGCGCAACGTGAGCGTTAGACGCCAGCGTTGTAGCCTTGTATGAATTTCTATTTTTCTAAATTGTTTTTAGGATTCATACAAGGAGTCTGACGAGTGTAGATACATACGAATATATGCTTATATATAGTTTAGCCTGAGAGGCTCCATTTTATTTGAGTTTGTGACTAGCCAGTGCTAGTCGTGAAATTACCAGTTTATGAGTTGAGCACTTTTAAGCTGCCGCATGCAGTATATTTTTCTATGAAATTAAAATGGGAATGCATAAATATTTTGTTATTAAATTATTTTTGTCCACTCACTCTAACGTTATTAAATGTCTTCCCCTGGGCCCTTCGTTTTAAAATGCCCAGTCTGCAGAGTTCGGATTGGATCTAGTAGGAGACGAGGCATAGTCACCCGTATTTCCACCATCTTTCACCCCAGTAGGTTACTTGTTTAGCCTACCTGTGTTTTCTTACTTCCGCTAGTGTCTAGTAGCTCTGAATACTTGGGTTTAATGTATATATTTTGGTTGTGGGTGAAGGCTTGTTGATATTTTAGAATATTTTCGGATGATGTATATTATCTTAGATAATGTTTATTATCATGTTGGTGGTGATTGTTTTTGGGGAGCAAGAAGGCTCCAGAAGTTAAAGTTGGATTTGGAACCTTTAGACGTGTTTGTAGGTTTCTATTGGAAGGGTTGTCCATTTTCAAGGGAGGTTGTACCGAATTTTACGGTAAATTTTTCCTTCGAGGTGGTCCCCGCACGATTTACTCCGGGTTCAGGGTGAAATTCGGGGCGGGTCGTGTCAGAGCTAGCACCTTACATTGAGACGCGTTTTGGGGTGAAATCTCAAGAGCAAAACCGTGAGGGTCGTTGGGCCCAAAGCGGACAATATCTCAATGGACTGGGCCGGGCTGTTACACTGATTGGCCGATCAAGAACTTGAGGTCGTGCAAGGCTGTGCTAGGGCTTCAGTACTCCCTGGAACGTCCGAGGCAGCAAGGGCTTCTCTCCTTCTTCTTCTAGGGACTCACGACAACGAGAGAGACTAAGAGAACTTTTCTGAATTTCTAGAATGTAGGAAGTGATATTGAAAACGTTGCTCTCTGCTCCTTTAGATAGTGGTCTGGCCGAAATCCTAGCTGTCCTCCTAGCCCTTGATTGATTTGTGATCCAACGGTGATGAATTATTGCTTTAAATCTTGATTTAGACCTTCCCAGAATTCTCTAGAATTCTCATTGCATGAGGCTTGAATAGAGGACCAGGTACACTCCTTGTTCTCCAAAACAAATCACAGCAGTGAAAACCTTCCTTCTTCTGCCTTCAATCAGCCTTTTGACGAAAATCCTTGATTTTCCTTCATTTTCTGGTGCGCAGTTAGGGCTCCTGCAAGGGAAACAAAGTCAGATAAATAAGGTAGGGAATAACAGAATTCAAATAACGAAATTAAGGAAAGAATCCCTTAATTTCTGATTTATAAATCTCTTGATTAGTGCAGAATTCGTCCTCCCCCTTTTATACACATTCACAGATTCCTATTCCAAGTTGGATTAGGTTTCCTGATTTCAAATGGTTTCCCTGTCTCATTAGAAAAGAAAGTTTCCTAAATATTTTAAGAAAGTCAGAATATGAAAGATTCAAAGATAGCAAGTTTCCTAAATCAAAATAAGAAAGTTTCTTAAATGAAATAGGTAAGTTTCCCTTTTCAAAACAGGAAAGTTTCCTAAACGAGTTATCCTCAGATTTTTTTGCGACTTAATGAGACTCCTTGTTGCACAAGGAATCCTCCTTTGATTAGGATTCCCTCAATTCTTGTGTTTTAACCTTCTTTTGTGTAAAACTGCCTCTTTTGACCTACAACACATAAACAAGCTAGAAATAGCATTATTAAGGAAATAACGAAGCTAAATAGGGTCGGAAATACATTAAGAATATAGCATAAAATGCGTGTATCAATGAATCAAATCAGCCTCCAAATTAATTAAAAATGGGTTTTCATACCTGTCTCTAGCTTTCTGAATTCCACCAATTCTTGCTAAAAGTCTTTTTTTTTTTTTCTTCTGAAATAGATGTCCGAAAACATCTTTATTCCACTGAGAGAGAGAGCAGAGGCCATGTGTTGCACTTAAGTACTAAGATCACCATTGAGAGCTTTCCAAGTGCTTTCAGAAAATTCAGAATAATCAGGATGAGAAAACCACATTGCTTGGAACCTGAAAGGAGTGTCAAGTTTATTAACAAAATTATTAGAGAAAAGCTGTAACAAGATTAGGCCATACGTATTCATTATTGCATCCCATATTAAACACATATGTATTGTATTTATATATTTGCCGTTTCTGTATTTATTTAAAAATCACTGAATTAACATGTGCAAACTTTTAACGTATAATTCGCGTACCGTATTTTATTAAGAGTAAATGACACTTTAGTACTAATTTTAAAGGTTTATTGCCCACCCCAATGAAAAACTTTTTCCTATGCCCATTTCAATTAAACTTAATAGAATTACTTTTCTACCCATAACTTATCTATCTCTCTCCTCTCATTCCGGATCTCTCTTTCATTTCTCTCTCTCTCTCTCTCATCTCCTCTCTTTTCTCTCATCTCATTCTGACCTCTCTCTCTCTCTCTCTCTCTCCCCTCTCTCTCCCTCTTCTCCTCCTCACCATGGTCTTCTACGTCATGCCCTCCCAGACTCCGATTCAGATTCACTCCTCCTCCGACTCCAAGACCTCCTATGCCGTCATCTTCAACGCCGGCAGCTGCGTCCACGTCTTCTGCTTCGACCACAACCTCAACCTCCTCCCCATCGGAAAAGATCTCAAGCTCTTCCTCCAGACCAAGCCCGGTCTCAGCTCCTACGCCTCCAACCCTCGCAGCGCCGCCCTGTCGCTCTCAGATCTCCTCCACAAGGCCAAAGCCGCCGTTCCTAAGGACCTGCGTCCCTTCACCCCCGTCCGCGTCGGCGCAACCGCCGGCCTCCGGGTGTCAGGTGTTGATGCATCTAATCGCATTCTCCAGGCCGTTAGGGATTTGCTCAAGTAGTCAAGCTCCCTCAGCTCCAACCTGATGCTGTTACTGTCATCGACGGAACTAAAGTTTACTAGAGGTAGTAAACTTTAGTTTTTCGAATCTAAATTGTTCTTCCTCTGTTTTAGTATGTATTATGGCCTTGAAAATACTGTTTTGTAAGTTTACTACCCCTAGTAAAAGTTTACTAGGGGTAGTAAATTTTATTTTTGCATTTAAGTTGATTTTTCTCCGTTTTAATGTGTACTTATGGCCTTGGAGATATTGTTTTGCAAGCTTACTACGTAATAAACTTTATTTTTCGCATCTAGGTTGTTCTTCCTCTGTTTTAGTGTGTATTATGGCACTGGAAATATTTTTTTGCAAGTTTACTACCCTTAATAAAAGTTTACTGGGGGTAGTAAACTTTAGTTTTTCGAATCTAAATTGTTCTTCCTCTGTTTTAGTGTGTATTATGGTCTTGAAAATACTGTTTTGCAAGTTTACTACCCCCAGTAAAAGTTTACTAGGGGTAGTAAATTTTATTTTTTCGTATCTAAGTTGATTTTTTTCCGTTTTAATGTGTACTTATAGCCTTGGAGATATTATTTTGCAAGATTACTACCCCCAGTAAGATGTTTACTAGGGGTGGTCAACTTTATTTTTTTGCATATATGTTTCTCTCTTTTAAGGTATATAATGGTCATAGGAAAACTATATTGCAAGTTTACTACCCCCAATAGAAGTTTACTAGGGGTAGTAAACTTTATTTTTCTGCATCTAAGTTGATTTTTCACTGTTTTAAGGTGTATAATAGTCATGGAGAAACTTTATTTTGAGTTTACTACCCTCAGTAAACTTTTACTGGGGTAGTAAACTTTACTAGTGTGTATTATGGTCTTGAAAATACTGTTTTGTAAGTTTACTATCCCCAATAAAAGTTTACTAGGGGTAGTAAATTTTTTTTTTCGTACTTGGGTTAAGATCACGTAAATTCCGATAGCATTTAAAAAAATCCAATGAGATTTCTAGAAAATTCCGGCCACCGGATACCGGCAATTTTCCGGCCGTCAGAAAATTCCGGTCACCGGTGACCGAAATCCGGCGACCGGAGTTCGGAGTCCGGTGACCGAAATGTGGCTGCCGGTGACTGGCGCCGGAGCCCGGTGTGCTTCCGGCAAAGTCTTCCCTCCATCTTTTTCACTTTTTCTCTTTAAGTAAAAGCTAAGGGTAAAAAAGTCTTTAAAAGTATAATTTTATTATATTTTAATAAAGATTTGTGTATTTGAGCTTAAAATGAGTACCTTGTATTCAAAATTGGTTAAGAAAAAAGATTATCATTAAAATGAGTTTTGACTTTTTTTATTTTGTGCAAATGGTCTTTTTCCCTTTTATTGTCGATTATAATCGAAGTTCGAAATTTTACTCTGCTTGACTAAAAGAAATGAAATTTTAAATGGGTATACTATAACAAGAGATGCAAAAGCTATTTGAACAGTAATGGTGAGCCAGATTTGGAAAATGCGTATTAATTAGTTATAAGCGTAAAGTATGAGCAACCCCGGGGCTGGAGTGGTGTATTCGATGGAAATGGAGAAGGAATTCTCAAGTGAAGTCGCAGAGTTGGAGGAAGCAATAAGCGTGTTGGATTCCTCCCTCTCTCGTATCAAATGGCGACTCAAGTCTTCCAGCAGGCGTCGACTAGAGATAGGTCTCTCTCTCTCTCTCGCGATTTTCTTTTTCAAATACAAATTCTAATTCAGAATTTATGATTGTTGTTTTGCAGATATGGTGGCCTTGTGTACAGGAATGAGGGCAGTGATAATGGTAGACTACGGTGGCAAGATGCCTGAACTGCAGGACAGGCTCTGCACTCTCCTAAAACTTTGTCGGAAGGTTTCTCTTTTTCAATATCACACTGCTATTTTTTTTACTCCATTTCATATTGTTAGCCAATATAAGTGTTTTAAGTTTTAGTCCGATGATGAAACAAGGAATTCCAGTTGTTTCTAATTTGGTAAAACCGGAACTTATTAATTCTCGGGAGATGATAAAATATGAGAAGGATAGGAGAATCAAAAACAAAATAGTGTGAGAGAAATTCCAGACTCCAATCTTGAACAATACTTGTTACACAGCTTTTGAAAGAGGAACCTTCCTATGAATATGTTTGAGTAAAATATCAAGGTTAGACATTGGTGTTCTCTCTACCGATGATTAAATTACATAACATTGTTAATTGGTCGGAATGAGGATGTCTTCTTTTTAATAAAAAAAAATGGAGGGTCCTCTCACTTTCTGCAATTCTACACCTATCAGCTACTTTGTAATATGTTAACACATTATATTAGAACCAAGATACTGGCTCTGTATTAGTATGTCTTTCATCGATTAGGAGGCAAAGATGATTGGGGTTTTTGTAACACATGCATCATTTCTTATCTCTTTCAGCCGTCTTCTTTTCCTTTTTATCTTCTCTAAAAGGGTTCAAGTCAGATGGAGTTTGCTATCATGTCTTGTTATTCTTTTTCCTCCGTTCTTTCTCTTTATTATGAGTTCATGGTTTTCTGAAATCAATTTACTTTTAAAATTTATCTGCAGGGCGCACCCATTTTTGAGCAGCTGAGAGTAATGGTTATAGAAGAAATGATATATTTGGTTCACGTTAGTGGACTTGCTAAGTATGTTAGGTCAAGCTTGAACTCCGAAGCACAGCTTCTCTTTGTGGACCTTGAACATGATCCTCCAAAGGTGCACCCTGATGTCTGCTTCTTCTTTTTTAATATCTTCCTTTGAACCTCAACATTCTCATTTGTTCTCTTTGGTGACCGGGCTTCTTTGATTTCCGTCACAGATGATAAAACAAGCAGAAGAAAATCCACTTGGTGTGCAGCTTATATCAATTCAGAAGTTGTTCTCTTTGGATTTTCCTGTTGGTGGAATGAAAGATGACCCATTGTCATCTCATAGTATAGATATGGCTGATTCTGACCCTGTCAGAAATAAACCTATCTCTTCTCACTCCTCTGAGATTATTGATTTCAGTAGCTGCATGCAAGATACTGACCTCACCTTGCCAACATTAAATGGGTAATTTCCTAACTCACCTCTGCATACACCAGTACTACCTCCAGATGTAATATTCTGGCAGGTGTATTTTACATGCATTTGTCTGCTATGTTGCCATCACGTATGAATTTTGTTTCTGCCTGAAGAATCCTGAAAGCATTGATGATCTCCTTATGTGCATATCTACTGATATGATAACTGAGTGGCTCAATGGCAATATCACTTGTTCCTCCAAATGGTCAGGTGAATCTCACCAGTCCCCTTCACTGGCACATTATTTGTTTTGCCTGGAAAACCAAGTGATCAATTTAGTTTTTGCTTGTTGAAGGGGGGGGTGACTTACTTGATTCTCATCAGAGCAGACTGCTCTTCCGATCTTCAGTTTCCATGAAGGGAGGTTAGGTCCTAGTCAAATTTATGAAGTATTTTATTTTAGAAGGGCGTTGTGAGGGAAGAAGGGCAAGATATACTTGGATGGGATGTTGTGCATAAACTAAGAGATAATTCGGCGCATGTGGGAATTATCTAAGAGAACAAGCTATGGTTGATTGGTGGTTGTGGAAGTTCTCTCTAAAACTCCTTCTGGGTGTTGATCATTTGGACCAAGTACCCATGCTAATAGGTGCAATTTTTTGGGTTGCTGAGGGAGGTTATTACAAAATTCTTGCCATATCCTTACTTTACTCCTTATGACGTGACTGAAGTATGTGGTTGGTTCTGGGAATCGAGTGACATTTAGAAAGGGGTATCTGGTTGAAGGGTTATCCTTATGGCCCTATGTCTACACATTGATGTTTGCTAAAAGAAGGGATTATATCGATCACGTATTTTCACATTACAATTTCACTAGACAGATTTGGAATTACTGCTGGAAGTGTTTGGTGTATGTGTCTAGCTTAAGAGCTGCTTCTTTGTTGTTGCTGGAGGGTTAGCAAGATAGCAATTGGTTGGAGATGTGCTTTTGTGTGTTTGGCTGGAACTAAAGAAGACTCTTTACTGACATGGAGAAGACTAGAGTAGGTTAAAGTCTAATTGCGTTTCTTTGTTACACGATTGAAAGATTTTTCTTTACTGCCTGGGAATATTCCTCCTTGTGTTTCATGGGTTTTGAACTTTGGTGCTGTAGTTGTTTGAGAACTTTTCATGCACCAATGTATATGTCTTATAAAAGATTACCCAGAGAATACGTAGCTTTTAAGTTCTTATCCTATTAGATCTCAGATTTCCAGATTAAAAACTACCTGCCAATCATATAGCTTGACATTAAAACTCATGAAGCAGGACAACTTTTGGAAGCGTTTTGAAACTTCAAGTATCAACTTTGATCAATAAAACAGCCGTAAATAGGGTGGAATAGAAACTCGGGTGGGGTACTCATTTACTTTGCATAACGCATGAAATGTTTTTGGAATTGCACCTATTCAGGACCTTTCTTTAGACATTTGAGTAAAAGTCCAGAGATATATGATAGAAACTGACTCAAAGCAAAAGCTTAATAAATTTTGAATTATCTGCAAAGTTCTGACATAATTTCCTAAACTTACAAGACTGAACTCTATTAAAAGGTGTCTGTCATTTTCATTTAATATCCATGAAGTTGCCGAAATCGAAGATTTCTTCTAACCGTTGTATTATTTTGCCCTACAAAGTATTATATTCTTTAAGATTATTATTTTTTTTGGCAAAATGCTTCCTATGCTGGAAGCTTTTTCATAGAGATAAACTACACTAAAAGTGGATATTAAACTGTTTCAGATGGCTTCTTGGTTATCCAGTTGTGTACTTGTTCAGCAAGGAGCATGTAGCTGAAGCTATTTATAATCTTTCTATGAAGTATCTTCATATTTATACAATATCAGTCTGCAGGTTGGTTGTTCTCATATTTGTTTCATTCAGTAAGTATTCCATATATTATGACATCTACTGTGGTTATTAGGATTTTAATGTCCTAGGGTGAGCTGCATACATTTTATTACTATCATCAGTATCATGGCATCCAATGTGTACTTCAGTTAGAGAAATAGATAGCTCTATCTTCAATGACATTGAATTTGCAAGAAGTAGCGGCAACTAAAGTGTGTTTTTTTTTCAAATTTTTTTAAAATTTTTATAACAAACCAAATTTCCTTTAAAAGAAGAGTAGATGTCCACCTTTTCCTTTTCCTTCAGAAAGAAACATAAGTTCTATCAACCCAAACTAAAATGAAATTTTTATTGAATCCTTAAAGTACAATACTGTGGACAAGAAGTCTAAATTTACATCCACCTCACTCTTTTTCTTTTTTTTTCTTTCTCCACATCTCTACCGATTCCCTACTCCATCACTTAACATTTTTTTAAAATATTTCAACTGCACACTTTATCTCTTCTCTATCTCCTCTATCTCTGCTCCCTCGATACTCCATAGTCCATGCTAAAACTTTTCTTCTTATAGAAGAACTGTCGTATCAATCATTGCAAATAAATGAATCATTTCATACTTCTCAAGCTGAAAAGAAGTGTGAAAATCCGTAATGATTGTTTCATACTGTCTATCCTTGTGAAATGACCTCCATCCTGCAACAATACCACATCCTTGCTCCTACAATTGTTGAAGATACTCCCAACACCATAAATTCCATCAGCGATATCCTCCAGCCCACCATTCTTCATTTGCCTTCTTTCCATCATCCAAGAACTCCTCAATCTCTTGGTCATTCAAGTTTCTTTTGAACCCCAAGTCCCAGCACACTGGAAATTGAGCTGAGTTGCTAACCTTGGAAAGTAGAATTTCAAGGGTTGATCCTCTAACCAAGAGTCTTCCCAAAACCTCACCCTGTTTCCATAGCCTACAACTAATTTATGGCAGAGGGAAAATTTGCTTTTCCGGCTGAAATATCCTTCCAAGGACTTCTACTTGATCCACTCCAATCTGGCTGTGTCCCAACCATTCACATCATATCCATATTTACTCCTTATCAAAACATGATCAACTCAATGGAGCTAAATCCAGAAATTTAGTTTCGTGGGCTTAGTTCCTGTTTGTAAACACTTACCCTGTTAATATTATCACCCAAAATGTCTTACAATGTCGAATTTCTGCTGCCCTGCAACAAGGAAAAACACCGTGATCCACAAGCTGCAAGTGAGAAAACCAATTTTTTCTGATTCTCAAAGATGTTTATGAGGAACTACATATTAATGTTCCTATTTTGAGCACATATACATTATTTATAGTTGTGCATCATATTATTGAACTTAGAGATATAGGTTTGATCTGAAATGTGTGTGACTTGCAGGAATGGAACCCCCAATAAACAATCTGAACTAGAAGAACTCTTGAGGTGAACACTCCCTGTATTCTTGAACCCCTCCCATGTTGTTTTGTAATTATTTGTAAAAAAGACCAAATGAACTTTATGAAGGAAAGATGATGATGGTCTGTGGTGCATTTGTATCTGCCGCTCCTAATAGTGCTTTGGTGGTAACCTTGACCCATAATCCAAGGACTCCTTAGAGAATCAGGATTCAGAGCTAATGTATCTTTCTTTTGTCTGTGTTTCTCTCTTTGTTATCTGGAGGTTATGCCTATATGCCTAGTCTGCTTCATTTCATTACTTTGATCCTTCTCCTGTTTTTCTTTTTAAGGTGTTTTAGTTCATTAGAAATTTTAGCAAATGCTTTGTGCTCTATTTATACTTGATATTTATTTCAATAAAAGTTTTTTTGTTTACCATATTGACAATGGCTGCGAGTCTTAACTCTTGGGCTTTATATATGGTGTATGAGAATTTAGTTTTCAGATCCCAATAAAATCTTGGTGTACTAAGATCTATTTCTGGTGCGATTTCAGGATTCTTATATATACTCTTCTTCAGTTTCACACCTATTAACCCAACTACACGTAAATCACTTTTACACTTTACTATCAGCAGACCTAAACCTGGAATTATACAAGGATCTACTTAGAGGTTTGCAAGTTTCACCAAGTTCTATAAGGAGTCCTATTAGTGAATAAGACTAGTCTTTTGGATTCTTGTGTATCCTTGTACTGAGCGATCAGCTCTTGCATGATAAAGTACAATTTTATCTGCTATTTACTAGTCACTTAAAGCTCCTATTTTTCATTCTAGTTTAACCAGTCTTTAGTCTTCATTTATCCCCCCATGTTTATTACCTAGTCAGAAAAATTACATCAGTCAATATATCGTTGTCTGGCTCAGTGAAATGTCTAGGAAGTGATGCTTTCTATGTCATTTGTCTGGCACAGATTATCTGGTGTAGTCTTGATAACAGCATCACATGTTAAATAATGTCTGATTCAGGGGCAAAAGTTTCCACCAAATTTTCAATGATAGGTTTCAGCTCATTGTCTGCCAGTTTGTTTGTGCCTTGACACTTAGTTGG
The DNA here is from genome assembly GCA_010134655.1 of Fragaria nilgerrensis. Taxonomy (NCBI): domain Eukaryota; kingdom Viridiplantae; phylum Streptophyta; class Magnoliopsida; order Rosales; family Rosaceae; genus Fragaria; species Fragaria nilgerrensis. Next base: position 15,155,346 of record CM020980.1, read on the forward strand.
CTGCTTACCATGCATATGTACTTCTGTCAAATAGAACATTTAGAATAATTGGGAAAGGGGTTCAATAGGGACTAGTCCAAAAAATTGGACAGAGAAAATTTGTACCAAAAAATCGTGGTAAATAAAACAAATTGTACAGAAGTTTTGGACGACCTCATATCATATAAATCACCATACTGAAAACTATGATATCCTAACTCACATTTGCTTTTGTTAATGGTTGAATAGTTTCTCAGTGCCTTATGGTTTAAGCATGAGAGGGAGCAAAGAAGAATGGGCAGAGGCATTTTTGGCTCATCTGCAGGAGAAGTGGGAAAGATGCAAGAATGCATGGAAGTCTTTGTGCCTGGAGGTTAGTGAATTAAATCCACAAGCCATTGTGTTGTAAATGATCTCTTCATGGTCATCTCACATCCTTGAAGATGTAAGTTGGTAAGGAAAATTGACTGACAGGGTACTAGTGTAATTATATATATTGTCTAAGAAACTCTTAGGAAATTGCTAAAAAGGAGTTTGATGAAGAAGATTAGTTGACACGATGAAATAACATGTTCAATAAAAAACAATTGAATAGTGGAATCCATTGAAACAGAGTTAAACTTAGTATTGGAAATTTGTCATGCAAGATCCATTGCTTGCCGTAATTATGCTTCACAGTGAGATTGGACTAACATGTGGATTGGAGACTAGCAAATCCTCTTTGGATTATGCCTTCGGTTTCTTAACTGGGGGTTGTGGTAAATCAATTATAAATATTATGGTGGATGTAAAGGGTAGATTAGATTTTTCTTTACTTTTTTCGGTACCATTCTAAGCATGCTACAAATTATGAATTTATTTCGTCAGATGAATTGCAGACATGGAAATCCAGCATCATTGCGTATCTGCAGGATCTATTAGATTATAGGTTAGGCTTTCACGTAGTCATTGAAATAGTTCTGATTCTAGTGTAATTCAAAAGTAGGAATCCTGGATTGAAGCTAAAATTGGCAGCCACAATCTACATACCACTAAATTTGAAGAAACTACTTTTTGCTTTAGAGCTACGAAATGACCTTTTCTTGAATTGATGCATTCCTCCAAATATGTTCGCTCCAACAGATTCCCTATAATTTTATCTAAAATGGGAAAATGAGTGAAAATCAAATTCCCCGTAAATGCAGCAAACTCTATAATTTTAGAGAAAGATTTGGGGAATGGTGATGAAATCTCTAAAATAAAGACTGTTGAAGTTCTAGAAGAGAAAAATGTTTTAAAGCATTGATTTTTGCTTCCTTATAATAGAGAAATTATAGAGAAGCTGTGGGAGATGCTCTTAATTAGGGTGGTGGAGCGGCGTTACCCTATTATGCTATGAGATATTTTTTTGTTACCAAAGTATTTTGTGATTCTTTACAGCAGATGTGTGCCACCTTTGGTGGGGAAGCCAAGGTGATAACCGGAAGATTTATTGTTTGGCATGAAAGAAGCTTTGCCAACGAAGAGAAGTGGTGGTCTAGGTTTTGATGACTTGTTTGCTCACAATCAAGCATTGCTTGCTAGACAGTGATGGCGCCTCTTGCAGTCTCCTAATTCATTGGTTGGACATTTGTTTAAGGCTCGCTATTATCCTGAGGATTCTCTCTAACAGCACCCGTGGTGATTGTACCACTGGCATGTTGGAGGAATATTTATGAGGCTAGGGAGGTTTTACTTGGTGGCTTACAGTGGCAGATTGGTAGAGGCACTAATGTTAGGATTTGAGATGACCCATGGTTGCCAAGACCATTGTTTGAACCAGTTTTGAGGCAGAGTTTTGAGATGTCACAAGTTTCAAATTTGAGTTCCGAATAATGAAGCAGTTCAACATTGTTTGGACCCGTTTGAGCAAGATAGTGGTAGAGGACCAGCTGATTTTGCATTTTGATGGCAGAGGGGTTTAGGGTTTCCCAGCTTCTCCATCAACTGGCTACGTATTCTTTTTGGAAATCGTTCTGGAGTGTCAGAATGCATATTTGGAGAGTTTGTTCTTCAATTTTACCAACTATTGATAGGTTGAGAAACAAAGTGTTTGTGGGTGGAGGCTGTTGCTTGAGTGATTCATGAGATGAGTCCATCGCTCATATTACTCGTGATTGTAGTTTTGCTTGTGATCTGATCGGTAGCATTCCACAACTTGGAGGTTGGAGCAGTTGTATCCAGAGCTAGCAGAAAAGGTTCAGCTCAGGATTGGTCAGCTCTATGTCATCATCAGAAGTTATCGAAGCAGAACTTTGATATTCTTTTGTTGCCTGTATCGATGGTCTGGAAGGAAAGGAACAATGGTGTTTGGTCGAATAAATTTCTCAATGTCAATCAATTGTTATTTCAGTCCTGTGCTTACTTTCAGGCATTTAAGGTCGCACAGCCCCGTCCGTAGCCTATTAAACACAAGTGGAGTTGGTCGTCTCCTCCCGTTAAAGAGCAATTCTGATGCAGCTTTCTCTAAGTTGGGTGTCGTAGTGCGAAATAGCACTGGTATGATAGTGGCAGGGGCATGTGGTTTCGACAGTCATGCACACTGCTGCGATTATGGAGGCAATTGCTCTCAGGTCTGCTCGTATGTTACTATGTTAGTTGAGGAGTTCCAATTTGATGGAATCTTGTTTGAGTGAGATTGCTTGGTAGTGGCGAATGCGGTTCAGAATGTTGGATTAATGGATTTGTCTGAGCTTGGAAGGGTGGTGGAGGATATTAGAGTGCGCAGCTAGCCTCTTTTCCTCATTCATCATTGTGATCTATAGGTAGAGATGCTAATATCACTACGAATAGGCTTGCAAAAGCTGTTTTACTTCTGGTTTCAATTTTTTCCTTCTGAGGAGAATGTCCCTACTAATTTCACCTCTAATAAGATTGTCGTCTCTTTCTCTCAAAAAGACCGTAGAGTTAAAAAAAAACATAACCAGTCACACGAAAAATGAATAAGGGTAGTTATTACCTCTTTCCTTCAATTCTTTCTTGAAATTGAAGTTCCAAAGTTAAACTTGATTGCATATGATGTATGCCAACCAATGTTTTAAAAGGCTAAGACGTAGTCGAGACAATTCTGAGAGAGCCTCAATCAGGTGTAAGACATAAGCCTTGCAACATAACTTTTTTAAATGTAAATTGATTGGATAATTATTTAGGGGATGTGAAATCAACACACCCTAAATTGAAATCTACACTAAATTGAAATCTACACATCCTCTTCTCTTTTTTGATTAACACATTCACAAAAGACAAAGTTTAAGTCACTAAAGATGAAGTTAAGTTACCAAATAAGAAAAAATTGTGTAGATTAATTTATGGTATGTGGATTTCACATCCCTAAAGAAAATGGACACATGTCATGCGGGGGGGGGGGATGAAAGTGAGAAAATAAGGTGAGGAGCAAATTTGTATCCAAGCAAATGCTTCTCATTTGATACATATTCCGTTCTTTGAAGTTGTAATAATAAAATATGTTTCTAGAAAAAGGAGACCTGGAAAAAAAAAATGTCGGCATTGTTGCTAGAAAGAAATCTTTGTCTAAATCCGTCTCTTTTTTTTTTTTTGGATATAAGGGGTCAAAGGTTCAGATAAAAAGCAAAACAAAGACTAAGTAGCAACAACTACATTCTTAACTTTAAACGAATCACACAAGTCATCTAAAACAACATTGACAACTGTGGAGAGGTTGCTGAAAATATGCACCCAAAATCAAACCAAGGTTAGACTTGGAGAGAATTAAATCGTCTCCTTTGAGAATGGGATAAAAGAAGGTTTTTTGATACATTGAGTATGGATTCTATATGAACCAATGGATTGTGACAATTCGTTATGACTACTTACTAGTATGATACTCTTTCCTACTTCATCCTTCTATATCCTGCCCCTTCTGACGCTTGATGCACACTCAAAATTGATATCCAAAGACGAGGATTATGTAATCTTTCGGTGTAATATACATTTCCCATTACTAGGATTATGACTCACGTTAACACAAAGAACCTGTATAAGCAACCAGTTTTGTATATGACCGACATGTTCATAAGAAAGTTGTTGTTGGCATACTGTATAGTCTAAGCTCCATTGTCACACCCCAATTTTCGAAAGATAAATTCAAAATTTTTGACATGATATAACCTAAAATACTAAAATCCCAAAACCTGTTTCAACAAAAAAACAAGAAAAATAAACTCAATGCGTAATGTAAATTTACACACAACTCCAAATTGAGTTAAATATTACATTTCCTTGTTTACATAACTTGAGAACAAGAAAAGAAACGCTCGCATGAGTTTAATAATTCATATCCCAGTGTATATAAAAAGAATATACAATGAACATCCAAAACCCAACAAAAAAGAAACCCTGCCACTAAGCCTCCATCTCAACCCTGTTGATCCTCACCTGCAGGTCTAACCCTACACCAAGAATGGTGCACCGGGTTGTAAACAAAAAACCCGGTAAGCTAAAAAGCTCGTATGAGTAAACTCAAAAACAACACAACATTTAATCACATCCAATATTCACAAGAGAGATTGGATCAATAATTAAAAACCACACATCTAACACATTACCCAAGAAATGTACCCATGAGTCCCAGATGTTAATAAAATACCCCTCATGACCTACAACAACACTATGTGTACCCATGGGTCCCAGATATATGTAATCCGCTTTCGGTGGAGATGATTTGCAAAAACAAGCGAAACGAGTTCTGAAATACAACTACGAAAATTCTGAATAAATATGGGAAACGAACTTTTGTCGTTTTCCTTGTTCCTGAAAACAACCCCGCACTCTGTGTTCTCCCTTCTCTTCATCTCTCTCCCTGTTCAACTTCCATGGGAAGTACTTGTTCTCTATCTCATCTACTTCATCTGCTAAAGCTTACAGGTTACAGCAATACCATACTTGTTAATGCCAATGGAAGAAATCAAAACTTGTAGAATTATAAAACAATGACGAATGAAGAATTTATGGAGTAAAAGCTAGATTGGAGTCCTTGGACGATATATATATATATACAGGGCTGCTCACCTGCGGATAACATTTAAGGACGGAAAGGGACGGACTCACGAAAACCGTTAGATTGTTAATGAAATGATCTGATGGATACAAAAGCAAACACAATAATCAAAAACACCTTAGCCGAACCTGTCTCATTCTCTCTTTGGCCTAAGATTGACTCAAACTCATTCTCTTCTTCCTCCCACATCTAGATCAATCCTATGCCATTTACGATCAGAGCCTCTCCCTATACCATTCTTATTAATCCTCATCATCGTAAGACTAAATTTCTTAGAATTGATTTTCTCTTTCTTCCTCTGTTTCACTGGGAAAATCTTGATGCAATTGGCTAGCAACCATATATATGAATTGGGTTAATTGTCCAGAAGCATTGATGAATTCCAATAGGCAAAGACTTCAGAGATTTGATGTTCAAAAACTCTTCCCCACCGATCCCATGGCTACGTCGTCAATTCTTTCATTTTGAATGAGAAACACCATCATCAAAACTTCTCTATCAAACCATCACCCATTTTCATTATTGAAAAATTACCAATGATTTTGATTTCTTAACTGGATCGAAGATCATCGTATTGTTAGGAATATAGGGATATTATAGAAGGGTATTTTTGTCTTTCTGTCATTAGCATATTTTCTTGTAAGAGTTATACTGTTTGGATTGTATTAGATCATTCACAATGTAGTGGTTCATGCTCTCAGTGTTTTTTTTTTTTTTCAGTCTTCTTTTTCCTTTCTTTTCGATAAATTCATGAATGTTATCATGGTATCAGAGCCCATGGTACCCGATCTGGTGCCTGGCTTCTCTTAGTATATCCTCGTTTTTGCTTCCGCGATTCCATTGCAATAGGTTCAATTTCGTTTTTCCCAATTTCAAAACCCTAGTCTCATAGCTCTGTGGTTCTCTGCCTCGTCGTCACGATCTGAGTTCGTCGTCGCCTGATTCTTCTCTTCGTTCTCGACTATGCAAACTCAGGGCACCGAATCCTCTCATGCTTCGGCCAAATCAAATCGCGCCGGTTTCGAGTTCAATTTCTGGTTCGGGGCTTCAGCGATTCCATTCACAATCTTCCGTCGTCTCTCTGGCTGTGACGTCAGAGGGGCAGATGTCAGTGGTCTTCTCGAATCGAAGCCGAGCAGTCCTCTTCTTGGTCATTGTCATCGCTGCCCGATCTTCCTTCGCCGTTCGCGCCAACTTCAATTTCCGAATATGGAATCTCTTTCTCCGGCATCTCTGGTATCATCATCTCTAGCTTCTCTTTATTCTCTTATTTGAACTATTCAGAGAGCTTTTGGGATATAAATCTGGATGGGTGATATGAGTATTTTGAGGGTGAATATCGTGGGCTTTTGATTTGATGGTGAGATGTGGCTATCTTTCAGATGCAGAAGTAGGGGTTGGTAATATGGCCTGTTATGACAAATTATGAGACCGGAGATGTCTGAATTGGTATACTGCTTCCTATGATATCATGTCTTCTTCCTGGAGTTTCTGAATTGACATATCTACCTGTATTTTTGCCTTGTTATGCTGCTTAGTGATGAATGTTTGGTGACATAAGGTTGATGGCTGTTGTTTAGTGTTCTCCTACCGCAAAATGTTTAAGATACTGACCCTGCAACAAAAAAAAAATATTGTAAGTGGAATTGTAGATAACTTTGGAGGTAGTGGCTTTCATAGTTACGTGGAATTGTAGATAACTTTGGAGGTAGTAGCCTTCATTGTTATGTGGAATTGTAGAAAAACTTTGGAGGCGGTAGCCTTCATAGTGTTTGTGGTATTATAGAAACATAATGAAGGTAGTAGCCTTCGTCTATGTTTGTAGAATTGTAATAGAGGTGGTGGCCTCTGTATAGCAAAGTGGTGAAGAAAATATTGCAGTGAGTTGTAATAGAGGTGGTGGCCTCTGTATAGCCAAGTGGTGAAGAAAATATTGCAGCGAGTCAAAATCCGAATTGAGATGTGGAGGGAAACATTATTATGCAGCAGCTTATATGTTGGGGCAATGCAAATGAGTTGTAGGATAACTTTGGAGGTAGTAGGGGTGTTTTTATCCTGAATTGCTTCTGCTACAATAAGAGAATGGCCATGTTGTGAAGATTGCTATTAGAATAAGCCAATAGGGGTGTTTCTTTAAGTGGAGAATATGATATATGCACATGCCTAGTTGAACTCTTCTACTTGTATTAATATTGGACCAGGCTTTAAGGATAAGGGTTAAGATGAAAAGATCACTTGTATCAACAGCTTGTGCATTTAAAGGTCAATTTGAAGACATCCACTCAGAATGTTATGAGCTCTGCATTAATTGTTACAGCTTTTAGTGATATGCTCTGCTACAGCTCTTTCTTCTCAACCTGAAGCTTCTGTTACTATTGCTGGAATGCCTTGGCTGATGTTGAATATGGTGCGCATTGAAGAAGACCTTGTTCTAATGCAAGAATTCATGTGTTCCAACCATTATGCTTTGGTATCCAAGCATATGGTTGAAGGGGAGTGTTAGGAATATAGGGATATTATAGAAGGGTATTTCTGTCTTTCTGTCATTAGCATAATTCTTCTACTTATGTAAGAGTTGTACTGTTTGGATTGTATTAGATCATTCACAATGTAGTGGTTTATGCTCTCAGTGTTTCCTTTTCTTTTCAGTCTCCTTTTTCCTTTCTTTTTGATAAATCCATGAATGTTATCATGGTATCAGAGCCCATGGTACCCGATCTGGTGCCTTGTGGCTTCTGTTAGTAAAACGAGGAGAAGCCACAAGGCACCAGATCGGGTACCATGGGCTCTGATACCATGATAACATTCATGGATTTATCAAAAAGAAAGGAAAAAAGAAGACTGAAAAGAAAAGGAAACACTGAGAGCATAAACCACTACATTGTGAATAATCTAATACAATCCAAACAGTACAACTCTTACATATGTAGAAGAATTATGCTAATGACAGAAAGACAGAAATACCCTTCTATAATTTCCTTATATTCCTAAAACATATTTGTACAGGAACTCTCTGATTTCGTTGGTGCTGGCAGTAGTATAAGTAATATCGTTTGAGCTCCCTAACTCTGATCAATCCCCAACTTCATTCACATAAACTCTATCTCTCCGACTCCGATCAATCCCCACACTCATTTTACAGAAATTCTCAAATCTGGATGGGTGATATGAGTATTGTGAGGGTGAATATCGTGGGCTTTTGATTTGATGGTGAGATGTGGCTATCTTTCAGATGCAGAAGTAGGGGTTGGTAATATGGCCTGTTATGACAAATTATGAGACCGGAGATGTCTGAATGGTATACTGCTTCCTATGATATCATGTCTTCTTCCTGGAGTTTTGAATTGACATATCTACCTGTATTTTGCCTTGTTATGCTGCTTAGTGATGAATGTTTGGTGACATAAGGTTGATGGCTGTTGTTTAGTGTTCTCCTACCGCAAAATGTTTAAGATACTGACCCTGCAACAAAAAAAAATATTGTAAGTGGAATTGTAGATAACTTTGGAGTGGAGGTAGTGGCTTTCATAGTTACGTGGAATTGTAGATAACTTTGGAGGTAGTAGCCTTCATTGTTATGTGGAATTGTAGAAAACTTTGGAGGCGGTAGCCTTCATAGTGTTTGTGGTATTATAGAAACATAATGAAGGTAGTAGCCTTCGTCTATGTTTGTAGAATTGTAATAGAGGTGGTGGCCTCTGTATAGCAAAGTGGTGAAGAAAATATTGCAGTGAGTTGTAATAGAGGTGGTGGCCTCTGTATAGCCAAGTGGTGAAGAAAATATGGCAGCGAGTCAAAATCCGAATTGAGATGTGGAGGGAAACATTATTATGCAGCAGCTTATATGTTGGGGCAATGCAAATGAGTTGTAGGATAACTTTGGAGGTAGTAGGGTGTTTTTATCCTGAATGCTTCTGCTACAATAAGAGAATGGCCATGTGTGAAGATTGCTATTAGAATAAGCCAATAGGGGTGTTCTTTAAGTGGAGAATATGATATATGCACATGCCTAGTTGAACTCTTCTACTGTATTAATATTGGACCAGGCTTTAAGGATAAGGGTTAAGATGAAAAGATCACTTGTATCAACAGCTGTGCATTTAAAGGTCAATTTGAAGACATCCACTCAGAATGTTATGAGCTCTGCATTAATTGTTACAGCTTTTAGTGATATGCTCTGCTACAGCTCTTTCTTCTCAACCTGAAGCTTCTGTTACTATTGCTGGAATGCCTTGGCTGATGTTGAATATGGTGCGCATTGAAGAAGACCTTGTTCTAATGCAAGAATTCATGTGTTCCAACATTATGCTTGGTATCCAAGCATATGGTTGAAGGGGAGTGTTAGGAATATAGGGATATATAGAAGGGTATTTCTGTCTTTCTGTCATTAGCATAATTCTTCTACTTATGTAAGAGTTGTACTGTTTGGATTGTATTAGATCATTCACAATGTAGTGGTTTATGCTCTCAGTGTTTCCTTTTCTTTTCAGTCTTCCTTTTCCTTTCTTTTTGATAAATCCATGAATGTTATCATGGTATCAGAGCCCATGGTACCGATCTGGTGCCTGTGGCTTCTGTTAGTAAAACGAGGAGAAGCCACAAGGCACCAGATCGGGTTACCATGGGCTCTGATACCATGATAACATTCATGGATTTATCAAAAAGAGGAAAAAGAAGACTGAAAAGAAAAGGAAAGAAAAGGAAACACTGAGAGCATAAACCACTACATTGTGAATAATCTAATACAATCAAAACAGTACAACTCTTACATATGTAGAAGAATTATGCTAATGACAGAAAGACAGAAATACCCTTCTATAATTTCCTTATATTCCTAAAACATATTTGTACAGGAACTCTCTGATTCGTTGGTGCTGGCAGTAAGTATCGTTTGAGCTCCCTAACTCTGATCAATCCCCAACTTCATTCACATAAACTCTATCTCTCCGACTCCGATCAATCCCCCACTCATTTTACAGAAATTCTCTTTGGTTCTCCATTGATTTTGAACTTGCAAATAGTAAGAGAGAGTTGAGCAAGAGTCTTCGTTGACTGAAGCTCTTGGCCAAAGAGACAAGGTAAGGATAACGAGTTTGAATATATAGTGTGATTCATGTCTCAATGTTTATGTTTTTTTTTCATCCATCAGATCATTTCATTAACAATCCAACAGTTGGCGTGAATTCGCCTTAAATGTTTCCCGCAGGTGAGCAGCCCTGTATATATATATTATGGGGTGAAAAGCTTCAGATTTCTGCTTCAATACAATTGAATCTCTTATGGCCAAGCTAGATGAATTAACAACGACGTTGGGAGATCTGGTTGAATAGTTTGTAATTCAAACACCTAAAATAGTTTGTAATTTTAGGAAAAAATAAATTGGAGATTTTGTAATTTAGGAAAAAATTGGAGATTTTGTATTTCTTATTCGATCTCCTTCACACTACATTTTTTCTATTTCACAGTCAGCTCAGCTGTTCACTTCTTCCGGAAATTACCGATGTGCCCCCGTTTTTAATTTATTTACGAAATTGTCATTCAATCTGGGTGGCCAGCTCAATTACCGTTCTGTCCTCCGATTTGATTATTTAAAATACTGTCATAATTTATTCTCTCTTCTCTCTCTCATAGCAGGATAAATTTTGATAAATAATCTCTTTTAGGTGTTAGAATTGATTTCTAACCATATTTATAAATAGTTGAAAAATGACCACTTCAATGACATAAAGTCTTAACTGTCCTTGTTTGATTTTAGATCTTTTTTTCTGTTATTTTTTACGATCGGTAGTTCCTAGTATATACATAAGAGAAAGCATGGAAGCCTTGAACATTTGAATATCTTCAAAAGAATTGAGCCTCCAATTTTCGTTGTAATCTTTGTTATTAACAAATTCACAAGGTCCTTACAATCGCATTCACATTTAACATGCAATGTATCAATTCTCACTACCAAAAAAGCAACCATGGATCAAAGCTATAACTTAAAGTTCACTACTCAATAACTGCGTTGTATAAATCATCAACCACAATTGCATTTAAGCACACGGAAGAGTTAAACCTAGAATTGATTGCAGCAATTGAATCATGATTATAAGGTCCCCTTATAATTGGCATATCATTCATTTTTCAAATTCCAAAGAGAAGAAATCCCACCGAAGAGGAAAAGCTTCGCGTTCGATCTCAATATGTTTTCTTGAATCTAATCTTGAATAAATGTTGAGGAGGTTTATAAAAAAATAATAATAAAAGAGAAAAAGAAGAAGAAGAAGGAGAAATTTAAATAGGGTATAATGTAAAAACATGGTTCAAAATCAATTGAAGCACCTAAAAGAGGTTATTAATCAAAATTTCTCCTCGCAGTGGAGGCGGAGCGCGGTGGGTGAACTCTTTGGTTATCAATATTTCAAACCAAAAGAATGAAGAGTGCGGCTATTGGGACCTTCAAATTGCTCACTAGACCTCGTTATATTTGAATTATCAAATGACATATATATCCTTATACACAATGACTATTAAGAACAATAATATACAAGGAAATAATATATTTATTTCTTTAGACTTTCCAATTCAATAATAATTGATTCCATTCTTTATTATTTTCCTTATATATTTTTGTTTCCAATTTTTTTTTATTAAAGCATATATATAGTTTATAAGAGCTAAAAAAACTAATCAATATTAATCATGTGACATAAAATTTTGTATTATCATACATGTTGAACGCATATACTTGCAAGGTGCATAAATATTTTTACAATTTTTTTTAATATCTATCGATTATAGAAAATATATATTTATTGAAATAATTTATTATGAGGTACAAAATAGAGATCAAATTATTCAAAAGAAAAAAAATGGAGAAAAATACACGTAGAAAAGAGAAAAACAATTAAAAAGATATATAGAATAGTTCATGATGAACATTTTCTTGCATGAAAAAAAAAATCAAAAAAATGAAGGTAGGGATAATGGATGTTAAAAAACAAAAAGGGAGAAAAAAACAAAGAATGAGAGCTCTATGAGTAAATAAGAGGTAATTAATTGATGGAATATATGTGTTATAAATAACTAAGGTTATGTCAGAAATTTGAAATGAGGTCTAGTGAGCAAATACTTATATTGAAAGTAAAAGGGAGGTGTAGAAAGAATGAGAGGTATAATGAGCAATTTAGAGGTTCCAATAGACACACTCAAGAATATAATCGTTCATGATTGCTGGAATACTGACAAAAAAAAAAAAAGGTCTTAGAACTAGAATACTGACAAACAAAAAGGTCTTAGAGTATTTCAGATTTTAGAATAGTGTACCTAACAAATGTCAAGATCTTAAAAACATGTAGTTTAACTATCCATTTTCATTAAGCAATTCAGTTTTACAAAAATGATTTCATAAATCGTTACAGGGACACACCTAGCAGTTTGGGAGTTTGGGCTATGTGTGGTACAGAGAGAAGGGATTTGTGCAGAAAAATAATGTTAGGGTGTAGTCATGTAGCGAGTGTTTTGAGGTTGCAGTGGGCAAAGGATCTAGGAGTACATATGGTTCAAGGGAACCAACTCTTTTTGTTCCAAACTTCTCAGGCAAAGGATTAGACCATAGCTCTGGTCTGGTTGATCCCTTTTCTATCTTTTGAATTAGCATTTTAAATTTGGGTGAATTGGAGACCTTTCTTCCTTTTAATGCTCTAATCCCCGAGTACCAACCGATACATTTTTCTTCGGCCATGAGCAAACAACCGTATTACCTAGCTGACCTACCCTCTGTCAGGTCCATAATCCTCACCCGGAAAATAAAAATAAAAATAAATAAATCGAGAGCAGACTAAACAGAACAAAATGACTTTAAACTACAAAAATAAAGACAAAAATTAACATTTATTCTCTGATGCAAGGGGTAAGTTTACTGTCAACACACACAAAGAGAAGAATTACTGAGCTTGGACAACACTCTCCCACAAAAAAACAAAGAAGCTTGAAACGAAAGTCCTAGAAAGTTGGATGAACAACAAGAATGAATCTATGCCCCTTTGATTATGGCGAGGGCTTCAGACTCATTGGGGAGTGCAGGAATTGCTCCCTTCTTGGTTGTTGTAATTGCTCCACATGCATTTGCAAATTTGAGTACTTCCCTCAACCTTGGCTCATCCTGCAAATAATACAAGAAATCCATCTACCCTTTAAATACATTATGAACATAGAGATAGGTGAGTGATACTCCACCTATCTAGCTACTACTTGACTTACATCAAGAATAGACTGGTCATCAACAATTTTGACGAGCAGAGCACCCACAAATGAATCACCAGCACCAGTAGTATCTACCGCAGTTACATGGAAAGCTTCCACACATCCACGGAAATTCTGTGTTTGATTATCAGCAAAAAGAAATGAGTCAGAATTATGCTTCCCTACTCTTGCGAGAAGAGAATAACTTCAGTGTAAAATATGTCGAGTATAATGCTAAATTTTCTCCCTTTTATTTTTTTTTAATAACTGTTATTGTTCTTGAAAACTTATATGCACTCTTGATTATTGTTGGTTTTTATAATCAATGACTGTTAAGATTGGGGCCCTATCCAACCTCCTTTCCCCGCAACTGCAAGCAACAGAAAATCATGACAAACAAACTACCAACCGTCCTAAATGAATGAATGCAAGCAAGCAACTGAAAGTCAGAATTACTCAAAAGCACATTGGTATGCAAAGTAGTGCTGACCTTAGTGTAGTATCTGCAACCATGCTCACCAAGAGTGACAAGGAGGAGCTTCAAGTTAGAGTGCCATAGAGTCAGTGCATTTTCATCATCAATCTTGGGATTTCCTGTGAGGAACTCAAGCTCCACATCGCTGACCTTGATCACGTCTGCCTTTTCCAGATACTCATTATCTGCTCGCGTGCCTCCTCAGGTGAGGGCCACAGTGGTAGCCGGAGGTTCGGGTCATAGGAGAGCAAGGCACCTGCTTCTTTGGCAACCTCCATTGCCTTTAGATGTGCTGACCTGCATGGCTCCACGATCAAACTTATTGATCCATAGTGGAAAACTTTGGCCTGCAAAATAATACACAGACAACAACATTTGTGTCAAGAAAGAAAAACAAAGAATCTTTGAAGAACAGGTGAACAACCCGCAACGTTTTTCCAATTATATTCATTTGACTCTTGTAAACAGGTTAAACTTTATGGGCCCACGGCAAGTATGCTTGGTAAGGCTGGAGGAGTACATTGTACTATCAATTTGCATAAAAAATAACTGCGCATATGACCAACATGCATATCACAAACAACTATCATTTAGAAAATGCAAGGAAAAAAAAAAACCGTTCAACCACTAGCCTTGCAAAGAAAAAGTCCAAGCACTGAAAACATGCTCTGTAATCTAGTCATGTGAATGAATTTAACAAATAGAAAACATGTTATGGTGGGTAGGCGTGCGAGCAGTCAAAGTGAAACCTAACCTGTTTTTCAGATGATCGGATGGCAACAAAACTGTCTCTTTTTTAAATGTTCTATTTTCACTAAATCCATAGCCCACAGCAAAACAAAAACAATCTCAGTCTGTTCCTATAGAATATCTCAAACTCCCAGATCCACAAGGGGCGGGACCTACCACCCAGCAGCACCATACAATCATAGAATAAAACATACATATTTTTTTTTCGGCAACATCATCATCATCATGAAATTCGGAAACAAAAACAGAAATGAAAAAATAAAATAAAGCACCATACACTGATCCATCCACCAATAATCATGAAAACAGATAAAATGAGTTATGAGGAAAAAGTAAACAAAGGATCGCGTGGTTTGGTGTGTAATAATGAAGACTAGTATTCAGATCTAGTATCGGGAGCAACGACTGACGTGTGCGTAAAGTCAGCGAACCAAACTTACCGATCTGATGAGCTCGAAATTGAGCTCTTCAGGCTTCAGCAGCATATCGGCGCTGGGGTTCCGGTAAAACATGAACTCGCGCTCTCCGTCAGCGCGTAGGGTCACGAACGCCAGAGCGGTGCGTGCGCCTTGGTCGAACAGGATGCCTTCACCGGAGACGTCGTTCTCCTTCAAGATTCCGGCCAGCATGTGCCCGAACTCGTCGTCACCGAGTTTGCCGATGAAGGCGGCGTGTCCGCCGAGCCGAGCCACCGCGATCGCCACGTTGGCGGGGGCGCCACCGGGGGCCTTCAAGAACCCCGGAGCTTCCGCCAGCGAGACGCCCGAGGCCGTCGGCACGAAGTCGATCAGCATCTCGCCGAAACTAACGATCAGACCTTGTCGTTGGCCATTATCAGTCCACAGAGAAGAAGAAGAAGGAGAAATAAAGAAAGGGGTTTATAAGATCTCAGGGATCTGATCACTTGAGGCATGCAGTATTTATAGGAAGAGACTATCCCTACTCCTCTCACTCAAGACCTTCTTTTCATTCTTTTACTCAATATAATACTTGTAATTATCTTTTTTACTTTCTTACACAACCCCAAATACCAGCCCTTTTGACTTCCCATTGAAGTCGGGTGAATTTGTATTTTAGACCAATAAGGGAAAGTATGGTCGGTCATTAGATTTTAAAAATAGTCTAGATCAATTTAAATATAATGTCAACTTACAAATCAAACTATAAGAAAAAGAAAGAAATCCAGAAGCTAAAATCTTAAACCCTTCCTAAAGGGGCAACAATGCCAGTAATTCTCTTAACAAATATACCAATCACGCTTCTTTGGCTATAGATAAGAAAAGGAACTAGCTAATATGCTTTGATTGACATTTTGATACTTGGTGCAAAATCAAACATTATTATAACTATTAAATTATCATAATGCACAAGGAATAAAAAAAATGGTTAATTATCTATATGCTTTATCTTGTTTAATAATAACAATAATTAGACGTGTTCATAAGCCCCCATGGAGAGCTTGCTTCATCATCAGAATCAAGGCTCCTATCACCTTGAGAATCCGATTCACCAATTCATAGTTGTCATCCTTCACAACCATCGCTTAGCGATAGCTATGAATCTCTTTTAATTCTACTTCCATCCCCTGAGATTCGTGCAGAAAAGAAATCACTAGCAGGAATCTAGATTTTGGTGATCAGGTATTTTAGGCTTCTCTGATGCCGTAGTTTTTTTAATGACTGAATTGAGATTCTTCCAATAAAAAACAATTTTGCTGCAATACAGCTCCATTTCCTTGTTAGTAATACCAATTCCTTTAAAGTTTCAGCTTTCATTTTCTGTAAAAAAAACTAAACAAGCTTCAGGGAAAAAAGAAAAAGAAAAAAAAGGCATACATAAAGCAACAATCATAAAGAATTATACTACACTAGAAAGTCGTAACGTTTTAGAAACAGAAGTTGTACGGAGCATGAATGCAGATCAGTAGAACAAAGAATTCAACTGCAATGCGGATCAGCATAACATAGAATTCAACTGCAATGCATTTGCAATTGTAATTCACTCCAGATGAGAAACATTATTTAGACTAGTGCGATTTTATGCACTTCCGCAATAGAGTGCAATTTTATGCACTAGTAGTTCAGCTCTCCAAGTCACAAGCGCCAGAGAGCGCACCAAAGCTCACATCTACTGCTAATTCTGCCTTTGATCTTCGCACTGACAGGTTGGGTCCATCTTATTGGCCGTTCTGATTCCTACTTCTCTGTTCCTCTGCAGCTTCAACCCCTCTTCTGGTTCTCATTTTTCGGAGAACCGATTTGACACATCTCAAACTGGGTTTTATCTTCAGATATCACCATATTCACTCAAATTTCTGAAACCACACCATATTCACCATATTTGGTAACATGAGGATCATACCAATAGGTATATTGGATCAACCAATCTCAATCAGCTAGAACCTGGCTGTGTCTTCAACCCAATACTCCTTAATTCATCATGAACCTTGTCATCCCACCTATCATGTTTAGCAAAATCATTGGGTAACAGAGCACATTCCAATTCTCGCTCCTCTCATTATTCAAGAGTCCTTGTCTAATTCTCTCAACCATCCTCTCAATCCCATGAATTTTGAAAGCACCAAGTACATGCTTATCTAACAGAACCATAAGCTTCCATAGGCCATTCTTAAATAAAAGCCTCTGCTTCCTCTAAGAGCCCAGCTCGACCATACATATCGACCAAACAAGCATCATTCTGTGTTTCAGTGAACTTTCTTCATAGCATTGAAGAACATCAACAGTTGCTTTACCAGGTTTGCATATGACTGCATGCTGTTAACAACCCCAGGAAGATTACAGCATCAGGAGAAACCACACTGCCTAGTTCGGGAAAAGAGCAGTATGGTCAATTCATGGCCATACAGCTTATTGTTGTGACGAAATGATATATTTGCACTACAGGGTCTTAAAAAGTGAAAGACCCACACCCAAATGTCCACCACACTTGACGTTCATGTTGATCAAGGCATCTCCAATTGTTATTCACCCTGAGATATGGCAGTGTACTGATATAGGAATGCACCTGCTGGCCTGAACTCAAGGAACAAACAGAAGAACAAGACGTTGACAATTGTAACATCATTCGGCTCAGCTTCCCACCTTGCACCAGTTGTTGGAATAGACTATCGTATCGGATACGTCCCGGATATGCCTCAGATACGTATCCTGAGGTTAGAATACGTATCAAGACTATTTAGTATAGTTTGACCGTATGGATACGGGATAGGATACGTTTTGGGTATTTTTGTCTGTTGAAACAATTGAAGAAAATAAATAAATACCTAACCTAATGCGCAGCAGCATTAATATCGAATCCTCTCTTCTGCTCTTTATATTCTCTCCTCAAGGCTCAAGCTTGAAATCGTCTGGGTTCGTGAATCGTTGTTTTGAGTGACTGGGTACCAATAGCTTCGCTGCTTTCGCAAGCTTTGCAGATTGGGCGTTCAAGAGTTGGAGACTTGGAGCGACTGAGATTTGAGAAGGGATTCTGGGAAGATTGAATCGCAGCAAGCTTGCAGGCGTGCAGGCGGTGCAGCAAGCCAGTGAACTGAGTGAAGCCACCAACTCTCTTTCTTTCTTCTTTAACAACACAGCAACCAACGCGGTCCAAGTTCCACCAAAGGTATAATTATTTAATAATACTATAATTATTTTCACAATTTTTTGTCAAATAGATTTATTAATATAATAAAAAAATCTTTTTATTATTTCTCGAAACCGTATCTTATTTATTTTTTTATTTTTAAAAAACGTATTCTATCCTATTTATTTTTTTATTTTAAAAAAACGTATCCTTGTATCGTATCCCGTATCCGTGTCCGTGCATAATAGTCTCATTGCCTCCTCATATAAACCTCGATGTGCATAACCACCCCACCATGCTAGTGCAAGAAACCACATCTCTCTTGGGCGTCGGGTAATCGTATCTCATGCAGCTTACTTGCTTAGCCCCTCTCTATCTCTCTCAACATCTCCGGAATCGGATTAGCATCTTGACCTGCAAAGAAAGAACATATCACGTGTTAGTAACTGACTAATAAGTGATGTCTGGAGACTGCATAAATAGGATGACAATTGCACAAATTTGTTACCAATGAAGAGAGATCAATAAAAGGAATGCACATCAATCTATACAGTTATAATGTGAAAAGAGAAATAGTCTTCAACCCACACATACAAACACAATACTCAATCTTATTGAAAAGGAGAAAACCAAAGGCTTTGTGAACTTAGACTATTATACTGCTTTGTGAGCCAGTAGCGTATCGCTGATGAAACTATGAAGTTGATTATAAAACAATGTATCACTGCATATCATCTTCATGAACTTCTAAACTTGGAATTTTTAGAGGATCACTGAGAATCATAAATGAGCACTTAACTGCAATGTACAGAGAGATTAACACAAGGAATTTATATATCATTATCTCATAACACTAAATTAGATGGAAGCTGAGCAACAAACTCCTCGGGCAATAGAAAGCGAAAAATTAGAAAACACAATCAGGCAAAAATAATACAAAACTACAGAGAAGTATAGCACTGTATATACAATATACAAAAGTACATGGACATTTATTGGACAGATAAAAAAAACTTTACCACTCACTGCCTCGTTTGATTTCCAGGTGTAGTTTGTGCGCTCTTAGAGCCTCAAGTGATGCCTACTCCGCCAGATGGAAACAAAAAATAGAAACAAAACTTCTGAGATTGAAGCACGGAGTAGTAAGCAAAATTGCATACAAATTGATTAACTGCAGACAAAAACAACCATTTTATTGAGATCACCAGATCATACCTGTAAGACTGTAACCAAATATATCCGGTTCCTTCATAAGCAATAGAGTTTATGAACAGCCAGAGAAAAGTAATTGAAGCAAAGTACCCAAATGGATTCACTGGTTAGAGAGACGGTTGAATGTGCAATCAACAATTCTGATACCAATCTTTTCCTCTCTCTGGGTTTTAGTTTGCTCTGCTCCTCAATCTGTGTGAGTTCCACATATTACAGAAGATAGTAAAGGAAAAAGAACTATATACCATAGAATAGAAATGACTTGAACAATACCTTTTATTAGCAAAGGCAGTCAAATTGAGAAGACTCTTTCATCATGCAGTCCCCAAATGAAATCCCCAAAGAAGTACCCTTCAAGCTTAATTGATTATGAGCTTCTCTTTCCTGCAGACCTGCACCAACCAAAAAAACAGAGTAGATTAGAGACGCAACTAAAACAAAATCAGATTGATCTTAGTTTCAAAATCTCACATTGCAAAGCTGCACTGATTCTGGAAAAAGTAGAATATAAAGATGCATTTGTTTTGGAACTGAATTAAAATTGTACCTCAAAACTTCATCCAATCCCGCCCTAGTCCTTCATTCAAAATATCAATCTCACTTGCTCGGCATTGAATGGAAACAAAATAAAAAGTTAAAAGAAGAAGAGGATTATGTGATAAAACTGAAAGAAAGCATGAGAAGTAATGATACAGAAAGTATAAGAGTGGAACTACACTGTAAAAATGCAGTGAAGTTAAACATGTAAAAAAAAATGCAAATCGTTTCAGTGAGTTAACAATCTAAAACAGTTTAGATGGCATGATAAACAAACTCCGGATTATAAAATCACTTGCTCATAGTTTACATTACTATCTGCATACCTTAAATAAAAGAAAGAAGACCGTATACAGATGTGATCAAGCATATCAAACAAAACCCAATAAAACTCTATCTGGAAAAGGCAAAGTTAATCTTCCGTGCTCAGCCTTACTCAAGGATACCACCTGGAGCTTCATTTGCAGTGAAAAATGCATACCCATCAACTAAGAAAAAAATATTCTAAAAGAACCCAACAAACTTAGATTGCTTTTGCAACTCTGACTAATGGATCCAAGAAAAAGCAGCCGGAACGAAACAAAACATAGTAAAGTGGGAGATAAGAGTATCCGCCAAAACTACGCAAATACTTTTTTTTTTCTTGGACATGTTAAAAGTTCAAAGACTGATAGTTCACATGATGATCTTGACCTACCCATTTGGATAGGCACAGATTGTAAAGAGCAACACTAAGAACCACACAATTGAGATAATAGATGAAACAGCCACCACCACAATTAGTGATAATTCAAACATGTGCACCTTTGTACCAATATTCAACAGACCCAAACTAGGTAACATGCCTGCGCGTTGGGGCGGAGCTCTCTTAAATCTTCGTCTTACAATGCCGTGTTAGTGTTGATTATTTTGTTGAAATGTTGGATTTGTGTTTTTAGAACTGAATAGCTGTCGTAAATAACATGCTTTTGTCTGTGAAGAAAAAAAAAAGGTCTTCATAGTTACTGATTGAGGTTGAAACAACACTAATACAAAAAGAAACCGGATAGCACCACAGATTGATCCAATAACCTTCTTTCAGACAGAAACCACAACATAACCTGAGTCAGCATAGATATACTAACTACAAATGCGCTAAAGAAATTAAAAAAGAAAAACAAACCAAAACCCGATCAAGAAAAGAAAGATAACTTACAATAATCTCTCATCATGATCAACTAATTGGCTTCAACATCAATAATCTACTTCTATTTGTAACAACAATCATCATCCTAATCTACTTCTATTTGTTTTAATGAGATCATGCATTCAGCTCATAGGTTTACAATTAAAAGTAAGGTCCAGCTTAGTTCTGTTTTGGTTGTTGCCAAAACTGACACCTGGATAAATATAACTTTTAGAAACAAAAGGTCAAGGCGAACTATATGGACCCTAAATTGGTAATACATTTTCCAGTAAGTAATGAAATATCAGTTAAAGCAACAGTAGAGATGAACACACAACACTATAATAGCCAAGGCAAACATGTGTACCAACATATAAACTAACACTAGAATTGATGATAAATTAGATATCCAAACTGTGATGAAGGAAACGGACGTCCATATGGAAAGGTAAAATTTGCATTGACACAGTGTGCTAAATGGCCAGGAAGAGTCCACAGAGTAGTTGTCCAGGCCACAAAACTTAACTCGTCTGAATCACCAAGAATTGGAAAAGCCACCAGAACTTCAGGATCAGAAACATTTGTGTTTCGCCGGAGATGTCAAATATGATAGGAAACACTTCAACCATTCTATAAGTCCCATCATTAATAGGGCAACAAACAGAAAAAAGAATGAGCCGGACAACCGGTTTCATAGTTTTACCAGTTGACTTAACTTGGCACTTTATCATAAATATCTCATAACAATGAACAGAACTTGATTACAGCAGACAAATAAAGATGAAAAAAAAAAAAAAAAAAAAAAACCAATTCAGGCAATCGATACATCAAATAACCAGAGAAGTAAACCTTGTAGGAATGAGCCCTTTTGAAGCTGGCTATAGTCACAAGCCTAGAGCTCCTATAGATCTCATTCCCATGACAGTGGGACATAGGCCCTCACAGTCAGCCAGTTAGTTTGCAAATCATATCATGAGTTTTATGCTGAGATTAATCATAGGATTAATGAAAGCAATGAGCGATATAAGATGGCTGGTGATGTGCACTGAGCCATCAAGGAGTTTTCAGTGGCAGACTTTGTAATGGTTCGGGTTTGACCTGAGCGTTTCTCTAAAGGCCCTAAGTTGCAAGCTCGCAGCATTAGACCTTCTAAAATATTGCAAAGGGCCGGAACCAATGTATGTGTGGAGCTCCCACTTAATTTGGAGGACCTGCTTCCCTATAAAGAACCCGTGGTGCCTTTACTGCCATTTTCTTCTGAGTTCTCACCTTTCACTCCACCTCTACCCCGTCCCAATGCTCCCAAGAGAGATTTGGTTGAAAACATAGTGGATGAGCAAGTAGTTTCAACAAGACAAGGACAGACCAGAAGTATTTAATTAAATGGAAGGACAGACCAGACTCTGACAACTCTTAGGTAACTAAGGAGGAGCTGCAGCGCATTGATACAGATTTCTTGGGAAGATACTGACCTATCAGGAGGAGGCGAGCTCTTCTCAGCTTGCGAGAATTGACCTATCAAGGTTTATGAGCGAAAAAAATGGAAAAAGAGAGCATCTAATCATTCCCTTACCATATGGTTTGAAGTGGCGAACCTGTGAAGCGAAGGCATTGAAGCTTAGAATTGGCCCAGCAAGATAAAGAGGTGCGTATGCCAGATAAGAAAGGTATGCTATAAAGGCAAACTTGTCACTCTGGACACCTCTCTCCTAAGCACATTCATAACATACAACCAGAATACCTTGAGATGAAAGTTATAAACTGAAGAATTCAGCATCTACACTAACATTGGACTTCAACTCAGTGTAAATTAGCTAACATGTAAAAGATGGAAACAAGTTTTCCAGGCTCTACAGATATTGCAACGCAAAATATGTTTCAGCAATCACCAACTAATAATTATCAGCAATTAATAGATAACAACCTTACAAGATCATCTGTATACAAGAAGAAAGTGAAATAGCCTTTCTACATGAACTTGGAATCACCATGATTAATGTGTATATATCATGATTATATACGGATGCAATATAATTATAAGCAGATAAGCAGAAAAGCAGAAATAGATAAGCAGAAATGTTACTACAAATTTAGTAAAGTCAGACAGTCTGCAATATATTATATAATTATATAGTATTAGATAATAATGAGAAAAGAATAAAATGCTACTCCAAATTTATTCGAACGAACCTTTACAAAAAGCAAATTCACGGAAGCGATTGAGAGGATAAATATGATGCTTCCAGACAGAAAGAAATACAGGAAGTCAGAGAAATTCCACCTCCTGAGGAGAAAAGTACTATTACGCATACCAGGCTTCATACAGATACAATAGGTATGTCAAGGAAATCAAAAGCCAACAATGGACATCCCTTTGGCTTTCAAATGAACATATGATCTCAGCAAATGAGCTATTGACGTAAATATTGCGAAAACAATGGTTAGAACAGGTAAATTTCCTCAGAAGTTTCTCCATTAAGCATTGGACGCGTCCTGGGAAAAACAAAAGGGTATATAAGAAAGATAATATTTGTTTAGTGTTTTTACACATTTAGTACGTGAATGATGGTATGCATGTAACTGTGATGCAGTACATAACATATGCACACGAGACATTATAAGCAAATGCTGTGATGCAAGCCTTTATTGACAATGCAGACATTGAAACGAGAATATATGCTAATGAAATCTGTGATTTGATCAAAGTTGTTTCTGTTCCATTTTGTTTTCTTCTTCTTTCGTATTAATTGTGAAAATTTGGCCTATTTATTAATCATTTGTTTGTTTTTTAGTTTCATCTCTTTTCATGATGCACAAGCATGGTTCTACTTGACCAATTCAAAAGATTGTTCATGACACTTAGGTGCACTTGATGTCTCTGTTGATTGGTTCTTCATTCTCAAAACCAAAAGAACGTAATATTGTTCTATTCTTATGCATATTGTAAAGAATTTTCAATATGATCATATTCTAGACTACACAACCCAATTCCCTATTTGGTTATATGATATAAATCATATAATCATGCCCAACTGACATGGACTTGACAAGAATTACAGAATGCTATCAGAAGGAATAGTTCATAGACAGCTAACCGTATAAAGTCGGTAACTATTCATCTCCTTACGAACAAAATACACAAGACTCTGTGTGGCCGAGTTGATCCACTGGTCAGGCACATCAGATGACTTTTGTAGAGCGGGCTTGATCAATAGGGACAAAAGGGGCAAACCCTTCAATCTCAAAGTTGTTTGAACCGAACATAATTTAAATTTAAACCAAACAGATTCATCATAAGGATATCTTTTGAAATCAAGGTTCTCAATTAAAGACATAATGTTCTCGATCTACACCTGTTCAGCTCCCTGAGAATCTACTCTGAATCCTAAACCTCAGGTAGTGCACGAGTGGGGCTTGGGAAAAAAAATATTCAAACAAACAGGGAACTTCTCACTAAGTATGAAGTATAATTCCCAAGCACAAAAACCAATCTTTTAAACTCTAATCGATCATAAAAAGAAATGAAGATAAACATGACTTGAAAACCAATTAGCCAAACTAAATCCAGAATTCATTTCTCACCTGGAATTGAACAAACAGGAGAAGCTTTAGAAATCTGGCTTCAAAATCACAGCTACAAAATCCTCTTTCTCTATGTCACAAAAAACCATCTCAATCCAAATTCGGTACCCATAACTCAAATTGCCAAAATTCAGAAACCCAAAACCAAAAAAACCTCAAATTCACCATGAAAAAAGAAAACTAAATGATAACTGGTAACCAGTATTGAAACCAAACAAAGAATTACCCAGACTGCTATGCTAATTCACCAGATATGAACAACAGAAAAAGCATTGCACATTAACAAGAGGATGGTGAAAAACAGGAAACAAGATCGAAGAAATTGAGTTATCTTTAGTTTCCAGCCAATTTTGTATTCAGGTGGCACTGGAGAGCAAAAGAAGAAAAAAAACAAAAGCCGGTCCTCCTGGTAGCGTAGTGGATGGTGCTATATGTAACATCTGCTGGCCCGTGGGTTGGACTGGCATCAAAATATTTTTAAAAAAAGAAAGAAACGAAAATCAGATTGAAACTCAGATTAAGCAAACTTGAAAATTAAATCAAGAAGATGAAAGCAAGTTTTCTTTCTTTGAAGCCACTACATAATCGATACAGTTTACTTTATTTGAGTATGTTGCAGTTTGTTTAAAAATGCAATTATTCCATTCTCTATAAAAAAAAAAAAAGGAAGATATTGCAGGCAAAGACTAATTTTACCTGAAAAATTACCCAAAAATGAAACCGCCAATTGAACTCAGCGTAAACCAAAAGGTCCGATCAATCAAAGATCATAACGGAGAATAAGAAAATTGAGAGAAAAGAGCAAAAATGGTTTTCCAGACGTCCAGAAAGAAAGAATTAACTATCGTCCAAAGCCAAAACAGACCAAATCCTGTCCTTGTCCTCCTCACCGCAACTATATTGATTGATCCTGTAATGCACATAAAAAATAGCACTATATGAAAACCCAGAATGATAGATCACCATATGAAAATTCAGCATGAAAAAAGATCACCATATGGAATTAGTTAGAAGATATGATTCTGTCACTTAGTATAGAAGTGGAGTTGGGAGTTGATATAACTGTTACAAATGACAAATCCAAATATTAAAATTTTCATCAATTTGCAAAACGAAACATTTTTAAATTTACATGGATCCAAATATAAAAACTTTCCACAGTTTGCAAAATGAAAAACTTTCAAATATACATGGAGGAACTATGGTACATGCAATCAGGCAATTACTGCCTTACTATTTTTAGCGCATGATGAGTGAAAAAAAAAAAATGACATTCTCTACTCCCCTGTGTTCTAGTTCTGTCCACTTCCAGCTCCAGTTGTGCAAGTTTTGAGCGGCTAGTTTTCAGTTCATGGACCTAAACCTATGTTAGTACAGTACAATAGTATTGCATTAAGTAGACAATTTTAGCAAAGATATACATGAAGATGAAGTACAAGGGATTTATATTCACCTATTTTTCGCATACAACTTTCCCAAGCAACCTCATGATTTTGTCTAAGCATCTGGACCTTTAAAACTGTACGCTTATGAGGATAATTGATGAAGTCAAATGATATGATTACAACATGCAATCTTCAGATATAACTCTAGACTCTAGAAAACAGAGACATAGGAGAATCCCAACTCATTGATGAGCAACGGGTAATAAGAAACTATATCTAAGTAGACAAACACCATTATAAGAAAGAAGCCTTCCGCTGAAATCGGCACAACATTGTATTATCTTTTAGTCAAATATATAGTTCAATCTAAACTAACTTGCAATTACTGTGAAAAAGATAAATACACCCAAAAAAAAAACAACAGGGACAAGGATTTTTTCAGAATTGTGAGTAAAAGAAGTAAAAGAAAAGATGCACTTAACATTTATACAAAACCATTTGGTTTATCTAATTGAACAAAATTGTACCACAGCAAACAAAAACTTCATCAAAACCGATCAACAGGACAAAATTCCCCATCATAGAAAGAAAGAGAGACTTACGGTTGCTTCATTCTGGCAATAACTACAGGAAAGATATTAACTCAGCAAGTCATGCAAGGTTGCACCTGAACACATAAAGCTCACAAAAACACAAAGCTGTAAGTCAATAGACAAAGCACCCAATTTATCAGTATCAAAAACAAAACCTTCAAAAAAGAACCAAGCTATAAGTCACATACAAAAGAGTTAACTAAAGCAAAATCTAAAATAACAAAAATGGCAATTAAGTTTCTCATTTTGCAACTATAATAATTCATGTTGCCCGCCATACCAACCTGAGAAGATGATGTTCCCAAGAATCCGAATTGCGGTAAGCTCAAATCTTAGAACAACAACTACAAAAGAAATCTATTCACAGCGATGCGAAATCGAAACAAATCCACCAATAGTTGAAATCTGGAAACCGCGAGGTAGAAGATGAAATGATTCATCATCTGCCAACAAATCACAATCACACAACTGAGACCCAAATATATACCAAACCCAAAAAAAATAAAAAAAATAAAAAAAATAAAAAGCACGTTGAAATCAGGAAACCGCGAGGTAGAAGATGAAGAAATTCAGAACATCACATGTTGTCGTGTGTACGGAGTCCAATACTCAGTTGTACTCCTCCAGTCAAACTTGTACTCTTTCTTCAGTTCATCTCTTTTCCTCAGGATAATCCAGAAAACAGATACTTGAAATTAATTTTGATTTAAAGAAAGTATTGCTGATCTAATAGTGAAAACAAAATCTTCAGTGTGAAAGATGGAATTCCTTACCAGATTTATAGGATCCAAACCCGATTGTCTTTCCTTTCCACTAAGCTCCAGAGCTGCACATTAATCACCAAAAAGAATTTTAAGCACATTTAACAGTAGATTCTAATAGTTTATTTAACCTTTACAATACTAAGAACAAAAGTAAGAAAGCAACCATCTTATGAACCTTTAAAACAAAGGAACCGATGCATTTAAGGCCTCTTGCTGAGACTGAAGCCCAGCAGCATTGATACCCTGTACAAATGAAAGGAATAAATTACAAAACTGATACAGGAATACTGAACTTGAAGACCATGACCAAGTCGAAAAATCCATGTTGATATGTATCATTTCAGTAGGCAACTATTCATATATTCAAGTGCATCTTACATATCGCATCAAATAAAGTTACTACTGTTCATATATTTAAGTGCATCTTTCATATTGCATCAAATAGAGTACCAATAATGTGTTCCAAGCAATGAATTTTGATTAAAATAAATTCCTTCAAAATCAGAGCAATCTATCACTGAGATCTCAGACTCCAGCATCAATAAAATCCCTTCAAAATCAAGACCCAATCAGTTGAAAACCAACAGCAACAGAAAACAAAATCAAACCCACAAAAAGGACGAACCAAGGTTGATCTCTTAGATGTTGGCAAAATTGGATAAATACTTAAAAGGAAGAAATGCCAGTATGTCAATGACCCAAATAAGTTCAGAAACAGTTCGGATTTAAAAAAGAGAGCAAAGAAGATCAAAACACAAATTCACGATATAAAAAACGAAGTAACAAACTTAGGAGAAGTAAGCACACCTGGAAAAATATAACCCCTTACAGCCTCACACACATAGAGCACCACCTTCAATCTAAAATCCAATTCCAAAACACATGCAGAACAACAAACGAAACAGTTAAAAGTAAACAGTAGGAGGCGAATTACTTACCAAAGTTAAGGAAACATTCGAGTGAACCCAATAGTTCTTAAGTAAAACTGTTGCGCAATTCCTAAATGTCACACTTTCCTTGGGATAACCTAATACAGGTACTGAAATTTAAAATCATGATTTGTGTATAAAGCCACACAGAGAACTCATGATGAGCTTGAAATTGAAGCTTTTTCCTTTTTTCTATTTTCCTTTTGCTGATTGGTTTGATCCGAATTCAGATATTAAAATCGGGATATCATTGATAATTACTATCAAAATCGGGTTTACAGACTTGTATCTAAATTTCACATCTAAAGCAAATGTCACAAAAGCTACGAATGAAATTCAATGATTATAATTAGTTCTGCCTGAAGAAAGGATTAAGATTGTGAGATTGCTCAAAACTCCAAAAAAAAAAAAAACAGATTTTTCAAATGATATCAATTTCAGAGAAATACTTATTCGAATCATGAAGAATTTTTCTCATTAAAAGTTTACATAAAACAAGGTATGAGCTCAAAATTAAATTCTATCATCAAGAAAATGTTCGCACCTCTTAATAAAATATTTTGATAGTTATTTAATGTTTTTTTTAATAATTAATAGATCATACTTTTTGAAAAATATTATTTCTCCTTATATATGTTTGACATAAGAATTCTTTTATGTTAAATGATTGATATTACTCATAGTTTATATTGTTATAGAATACTATATATATGAATGACAGTGGTGTTCACATAGTCACATGATCAAGAAAATCATGGTCAATCATCGTTGGATTTAATTCTAATGGTGAGAAATATTATTTTAAAGTTAAGTTGTTTTGTTCTTCACCATTAGATTTACATCCAACGGTGATTGACCATGAAATCTAACGGTGATTGACCATAATTTCTTTGGTCACTAGGTGACCATGTGAACACTACTGTAAGTCTTATACAAAGCTCAACTCACCTTTCTATTCAATCATTCATAGTTAGCTCCATTCTGTATCCATAGCAGAACAACAAGGTAGCTAGTCTGAGCCAAACATAACCCAAACAACTCAATTCCTTCTGGTCATGTCAACTTGACATGATTATATTACCAGTGAGATTAGAGTTGAGTTAGTAGGCTGGCTAGAAGGTGTTAGCTGAGTAAGCAAAAAATGTCAGATGTTAAAATTTAAAAGGGGTACAAGGTTAGATACAGAGAAACAGGGGCAGAAGATTTGAAGCCAATTAAATAAGGAATTAACGATTGGACATTTCAGATATGGGTAGAGATGCACGAAAATTAGTGTTATTAAATGAGATATTAATAAGTATTTTTTTTTCCTTCTAAACATTGTATTCAATATAATCTTTGTGTGCTTATAAGTCATTTTACAATAATTGAAATGTTTTCAGAGAAACGATTTGACACATCTCAAACTGAGTTTATCTTCAGATATCACCATATTCACTCAAATTTCTGAAACCATAACGTGTTTGGTAACATGAGGATCATACCAAGTATAGGTATATTGGATCACAACCAATATAATGTGTTTGGTAGAATGAGGATCATACGAAGTAAAGGTATATTGGATCAACCAATCTCAATCAGCTAGAACCTGGCTGTGTCTTCAACCCAATACTCCTTAATTCATCATGAACTTTATCATCCCACCTATCATGTTTAGCAAAAGCATTGGGTAACAGAGCACATTCCAATTCTCGCTCCTCTTATTATTCAAGAGTCCTTGTCTAATTCTCTCAACCATCCTTTCATTCCCATGAATTTTGAAAGCACCAAGTACCTGCTCATCTAACAGAACCAGAAGCTTCCACAGGCAATTCTTAAAAAGCCTCTGCTTCCTCTAAGAGCCCAGCTCGACCATACATATTGACCAAACAAGCATCATTCTGTGTTTCAGGGAGATTCGAGTGAACTTTCTTCATAGCATTGAAGAACATCAACAGTTGCTTTACCAGGTTTGCATCACTGCATGCTGTTATCAACCCAAGGAAGATTTCAGTATCAGGAGAAACCCCACCGCCGAGTTCGGGAAAAGAGCAGTATGGTCAATTCATGGCCATACAGCTTATTGCTGTGACGAAATGATATATTTGCACTACAGGGTCTTAAAAAGGGAAAGACCCACACCCAAATGTCCACCACACTTGACGTTCATGTTGATCAAGGCATCTCCAATTGTTACTCACCCTGACATATGGCAGTGTACTGATATAGGAATGCACCTGCTGGTCTGAACTCAAGGAACAAACAGAAGAACATGACGTTGACAATTGTAGCATCATTCGGCTCAGCTTCCCACCCTGCACCAGTTGTTGGAATAGTGTCATTGCCTCCTCAAATAAACCTCTATGTGCATAACCACCCCAGCATACTAGTCCAAGAAACCACTTCTCTCTTGGGCATATTGACAAACATGTATCTTGAAGCCGCTGAGGACCCACATCTCAGATAAAAACCCAACACTGCATTGTCCAGGAAACTATATCCGGGATCGTTACCAAATCAAAAACACCGGTAGCAGAAACAATGTAATTTGAATTCCACAAAAATGGGGCAAAGAGCTCTGGATGAAGTTATCAGATAAGTGACCAAAATTTTGTTGGCCTTTATGGAATGCATGGAGCAAGCAACAGGCCTCGAGAGGATAAGTGAATGTGTGGTGACTATGGGAAGTTCGGTGCTGGAGCAGATGTTTTATACAGCAAAACAGCATTTTGTGGTGCACAAGAGTTTGCTGAATATCCCAGCCAAGGGTATAAAACTTCAGGTTCTGGACTTTTGATGAGCAGTGCATAGATTTGGTATAGTTGTCTCATTGTGTAAGTGTCAGGAAACTATATGACGCCATGTCATATACTTGTTTTGGGTACCTTGCTTCTGAATGATTCAAATCATCTTCCGATGGGCGCTCCGAGCAATAGTCCAGAAAGACTTCCTACATCAAACCAGACATGGGAACGTGATTAATGTCCGCAAACTGAAACAACATATAAGCACAACATTCCCAGATCTCAAATACGGCAATATTTTAATGAACTCACATCAGGACCTACCAATGACTCATGAAATAAAAAAAGCATATTTTATGGAGAGACCAAAATATACCATGGGACAATTTTGAACATCCCAAAAATTAGATATTTTCAGTTTCAGATCTATTGACCAAAAGGTTTAAAACTGGAAAAATTAATTTCTCAATTTCCTGGACCCAAAAGTGAAAAGATCATCCCACTTCCAAGATGCATGCCATGTCAACGTATAGAGTCTGATTCACTTACTGATCAGTTGTCATCTTCAAAATTTTCTAACAGTTCTGAATCTGAGGAGTCTGATTCTGTCTCAAGAAGACCTGTAGAAAAGAAATCACTAGCAGAGTCTAGAGTTTGGTTCTCTAGTAATTTATGTTTCTCTGATGCCTCGGTTTCATTTGTAGGACCATCCAAAACTGAAATGGATTTTTCATCATTTGGGTCACCATAAAGCGCAATGTGCCTGTAATAGAGCTCCAATTCCTTCTCAGCAGTAGCAATGAAGTTCCGCACAGACTCAAGAGATTGCTCATATTTGGATTTCTCCAGTGCCTGTTAAGAGGGAAAAATAAGCTCAGTGGTATGAGAAACACAAAAATTTCAACTTCCATTAGCCATGCAACTCACATAAAAAATAATCTAGAATTAAAGTTCAGCTAAAAGATATTCACAAAGCAACAGCAAATATCAGACACTAACAAGTTCAAACATCAAGCTTGGAAAAAACATTTTTCAGGAAAACTTTCTGGAGGCATGCAGATAAACTGGAGACAAAGCAGCATTTATGCATCTGTGTTTGAGCCACATCAGAATGATTGAGGAGGTCAAATATCAATAAGCTGGCAATCATGGTTCAAGCAAATAAAAACTCATGACTAAGGTCGGCCAATAGGCAGCTATCGACAAGCCAAAGTGGTGATCAGGCCCCTAGGGGGTTACACATTGTGGCTCACAGGCATGGGGCCCACCCACAAGGTTTTTGCAACTAAATACTATAAAAAAGTAGGAGAATTCTGTATATAAATGAAGAGGGGAACGCTAGTTGATGCAATGCCAAATGATTTTAATGAACCTGAATACATACTCAGCTTCCCAAAAACATTCCAATGAAAATTAAATGACATTATGTAATGAAAATAAAAGATCATGTTGTAAATTGAAAGAAGACAGACATATGTCAGAGAGATCAAGAAACCATGAGAAAACAAGACAATAGGTTTGACAATTTGGGAGCTATAGGTGCTGGCTGTTGGTCAAATTGTTAGGCCTTCTGTCTAGCAAAACCAAATGAGATTGTCGGTCGGAACCTGAATTAGGAAGAGCTGCTAGAATAGTCCCAATTATACTATGCCCGAGAAGAAGAAGAAGAAGAAGAAGAAGAAGAAAAAAACTAAATTGGAATAGATCTTAGAGCAATACCAGTGCAGTGGTTGTCATTGTTTGAACTCAAAAGACATGCCGTGATTTGGAGTTTAATATAGTATAGTTTTATACAAATAAAAATAGTCACATGAAGCATTTGTAGAGAAAGTTAAAACTCACCCTTTTCTTTGATAAAGTATCTACAGGTGACATTACTTCCGGCTGCACATAGTTCTTTCCTCGATAAAATATTATGGTATCATCTCCAACTATGTGAATTGGGGTTCCCCCACTCAGTCTAGCAATTTCTTGTGCATACTCATGTACTTGGCCAGGCTTACACGGCTTGCAAATAACCTTCACCGTTTCATGTTTCTTCCAATGCATATGCATATTAAGAATAACACCTCCGAAAATTCCTCGTCTGCCAATCGGGGCATAGTTTGACTTCTTTTGGGCCATTTTCTTCACATAAAACCGCTCCTCAGCTGTCAAATAATTTGGTTGTACCACAGGACCCTGAACTTTTGGAATTTCATACCGCTTAAGTCTCTCAATCAGCAAAGCCTCCTTGATTCTGGCCTGAAAAAGAACCAAAAATAGAAAGGAATGACTACAATTATTAAATAAATGAACAATAATCTTCACAAAAACAGTGGCATATGATAGATTTTGAAAGAATTACAAACGCAATCAGGAGAGGGGGGACTATATCTGTTATTGAAAGCACTGAAAGGCTGGTTTCACAATGTATCAATGACTTAGAGGCCTACCAACCACGCAAACAAATGAGTGACAATAATATGAATGAAGAAACTTCTTTGGTGGCTACAGGGCTATGATATCAGGCAAACTTTAAGTGGGATAGAAAGCACGAATAAAAAACCCTGATCATGGGTATTCTTTCCAAGTCCAGATTGGGTTCTGAGTTTGGGGTGCACTATTTTCAGCAACCTCCTCCACAAGTTGTTCATGCTGCTCTTGATGACTTGTGTGATATTGCTAAGTTTAGGAATGTAGCTTGTACTACTTAGTTGTTCTTCTTTTTCTTTGTTTGGGTCTTTTGGCCCCCATGTATCCAAAAAAAAAAAAAAAACCATGATCATGGCAAGAGAAACATGCATGCAAAAAATAAGATAATATCAAAGCAGCTGATGATAGTTACTCGCCCAAGTGAAATGACGTAAGCTAATCATAGTTTGCAAGTTCCCTATTTCAGTCTACTGGTAAGTAGCTTCCAAATGCAGAGAAGCGTTATACTACCGTATCTATCTTCCAAGACCAAATGATTTTGTAATCAATTTATAAAAGCTGGGATCGTGTGTAATGAAAGAGCATAAATACAATGTACCATCTTCTGTAAAGCTTTTGAGACAATTCGTCAAAACATACGCCAGTGTATACTTGGATCTAAACCAACAGGAAACCTAGGTTCAATCATTTCCCCCATCCAAACCCATAAGCAAATATAAGATAGAGAAATGTGAAAGGATATGTGATGCAAAAAACAAATACAGAGGAAGCCAAACAAAAGCCTAGTACCTTTTCAAGCTTGTACTTGATTTTTTGGTCAGGAGCATTAGCAAACTTGTGGCGTTTCTTCTTGATACCAAGCCGACGAGGGTCCCTCTTATTGGCTGCTTTCCTCTCCTGCTTCTCCCTCTTGCTCTGAATCTTGAACCTCTTCTTGGTCAACCACTTGTGTTTGTTGGGAGGGTCAACTTGATACGTCTCAAACTTGGGCTTCCCCTCTGATATCACCAATCTCACCGACCCATGGCTCAAGTTCCTGAATGACGACGGGTTTGGTACGTTTGGCAAGCTGTGCCCACCAACATGGGATACGGGAGAGAAAGAGTACCTTGGAATTCGAGAGAGAACAAGTTCGGGTTTGGGAGGAGATGACTTGAGAATACAAGATGCTCGGCCAAGCACAGCTCTTGCCATTTCACTCTCTCTCTCTCTCTCTCTATCTTCTCTCAATCTCTCCTGTTTAAAAAGAAAAAGAAAAAAAAAAATAGTGAGTCGGGGCGGTTCGAACCGGTTTGACTTTTTATATCTATGAGGAACCAATAGTATGTGACCACGTCAGGTGCGATTGAGTCCCCATCTTTATTTCGTGAACCCTCCCCTCCTTGCCGTTCTCTCTCAGCGTCTTCCTCCATGTTCATCTAAACAGCACCCTCGTCGGGAATAACTTCAGTAAGCCCCTTTTTCATTTTCTTTTCTAATTTCTCTTTTTTATATATTCTCTAAGTATTTAGGGTTTGCTCTAATAATTTTAGAGGTTCATCGATCAATGGTAATTCGCCTCAACTCATCTATATTTTGCTTGATTTGATTGGTCTTCTCTTCGCTTGCTAAGATACGTATGTGTAAGATTCGACGATTTTTCTTTCTTTTGCTTTTTTTTTTTAATTTTTTTTTTGTTTATTGTGATGGTGATTTATTTTCTGCTTTCCATTTCGTGTGAAAAAGCTCGAATTGGGGTGTTTGATAAATGAGGCAATGTTGGAAATGCCACTGATCATTGTCTCTCACCACCCTTTAGCGTAAGTGTCTCCACTCAACCATGCCAATTCAGTTGCTAAACAAACTAGCCTAATTGACATACAAAACTTGAACTCAAGTGTTACTTTCCTCATATCTTTTCGGGTTTTGGCAGCTAAACAAAGTATTTGCGTCAATTTGCTGAGATTTATATAGACAGTGTAGCTCAAAAAATAAAAATTGGGTATTCAAGAAGACAAAGAACCTCTATAGAAGTAAGCTTCATATGTTAACCTCAATAGCTGAAACATTATTTATGTGCCAAGGCAACGTATTGAAAAAATATTATTGTGACTGCAGTGGAGTTTACAATTGATGGTGATATTGATGGTGAGGTCGTGGGCAGTTCTGCTGAGATGGAAGGAAGTAGAGCAGGTGATGACAATGAAACTGGTGGAAGTTCTGTTGAAGGAGCATTCCAACTGGGTCAGGATGATAAACTAATTCTAGATTCATCTGGAAGGAATCTTATTCCATCGGCAATTCCTGTAGTATCAGTTGTTTCAGCAGATGAGCCATATGTTGGTCAAGAGTTTGAAACCGAAGCAGCTGCTCATGCATTTTATAATGCATATGCCACTCACGTGGGATTCATAATTCGTGTAAGTAAACTCTCTCGATCAAGGCGGGATGGAACTGCCATTGGCCGTGCACTTGTTTGTAATAAAGAGGGTTACAGAATGCCTGACAAGCGTGAAAAAATTGTAAGGCAAAGAGCAGAGACCAGGGTTGGTTGCAGAGCAATGATTTTGGTGAGAAAAGTAAGTTCTGGTAAATGGGTTGTCACAAAGTTTGTAAAGGAGCACGCTCATCCTTTGACGCCTGGGAAAGGTCGAAGGGATTGCATCTATGATCAATATCCGGTTAGTTCTTGTTTTCTTTTTCGGTATTCGATCTTGATTCATTGTTGTACCTTGCAATTTCTGACATATAATCCTTCTTTGATGTTGAGATACCGCTTTAGAATATTATCATCTAAGACATCTCCAATTTAGAAATCTTTCTTTCCACACTTGGATCTATATCCAACAGCAGTTGTTCGAAAATTCAACAGTCAATTACTGACCAGGTGAACACTGCTAGGTCATGCCCCCATTAACTCTACTATTAACAACTTGCTTCTTGCTGTCAAAATATGGTAATTTAAGAATTCAAAAGTAAGCAATATGTATAGTATAAATTTATGTTCATTGTAATTTGCCTCAAAGATACTCATTTTGGATTTGTTTATCCTCTTTGAATATTGTGCTTCAGTTTTGGGCTTCATTTGGTTCTCTAGATCGAGTTATGTAGTTTTTGTATCTCTCACAGTGATATTGTTAAATGAGTTTTGTATATACCACCCAAACTTCTAGAAGATGTACTATTGTTTTGTATCCCTGATACTCCTTGACAACCTCTGTCTATATCCTTGATCCTTTTTTTCTGTTAGTTTGTTAGTGTGCGAACAATGTTAGTTTGGTAGTGCTCATATTGCTTGCCCAATGTGCCATAAATTATTTTTACTAGCCTTCTATCCGTGCATTTCCACGGTGTCACAAAATTACCTAAAAATAAGGAGCAGATAATTTTCATTTATCATTTTATATAATTTTTTTTATAAGAACGATCAGTTTATCCATCTGTTTTCTTATGTGGGAATTGGAGTTATCAATCTTGTACTCCCACTATCCACGTTTATCTTCCATATTTATCTTTATTTTCTATTTATTTATCTATCTATTTTGCTTTTTACTATAATAATCCTTGTTATTAACCCTGAATTTAACTGTTTCAGTTAACTCCATAAGGGTGGCAAAACACATTTTGGTGAAACTTTAGGACGCCTGGCGTTATAGTAGTAGAGATGTCTAAATGTCTTTTCATCTAATCTGTTTTATAATATATATTTTTCTCTTTTTGAGACTAGTTTTACCATTTCGTTGTAGTTTGCGGGCAATTTGGACGTACTCAATTCCTTCAGTTGGGTTTTTGTCATGTCTGTGTTATAGATTGCTACCTCAATCTTCTTATTTAGTGTACTCAGTAACAAGTATGGTTAACAGCGAGGCTAAACAAGTGTCCACTTATAATGGTTTCTTGGAATTGAAATATATTGTCACTTTTCAGTTATTTGCAGTTTCATTTTCAAATTAGTACGTATATGGTGGGGTTTTTTTTTTATAATTAATGATTTATTCCTTGTCATGTGTGAGGAACTCCGATAATGACCTCAAAGTCTTGAGAATCCTTATGGTAAAAAGAACTTTCAAAATATCAAAATGTTAATCTTAGTTTATATTCTCAATACCTTTTTATTTCTTATGCAGAATGAACATGACAAGATTCGGGAACTATCCCAGCAGCTGGCCGTAGAGAAGAAACGTGCTGCAACATATAAAAGACATCTTGACCTAATATTTGAGCATATTGAAGAGCACAATGAGAGCCTATCAAAGAAGATCCAACACATAGTTGACAGTGTGAAAGAGATTGAAGGTAAGGAGCAGCAAGGTTATAGATAGTCTGCCGTCGGCAATATAAAGTACCTTTTGGTGAAGCGTAGAGTCAAGCTATTGTTGTGGAGAATGCTGTAGGATGAAGGAAACATTGTGTTGGTTTCACTGTTGGTTCATGATACCTTGTGCTTCGCCTAGGTCTAGGTAACTAGTTAGTTTTGTAGTTTGGCATGTTTTAGTCAATGGCATTCATTCGACTGCTTTGCATAATTTGTTGTCTACAGCAAATGTTCAGTAGGAAATTTGTTCAATGCATGTACAGTTACCTGGGCCATCCTTGCCAATTTGCTTTGCAATGCAATAATTTGAAGAAGTATTCGGATGTCCCAAGGAAAGTTGAATCCACCATTTTGTATAGAAGAATACATGTCCTTATAGTTGAACATATCAAAGTTTCCCATTAGTTGATGATCACCAGAGTGAGAGTTAAATATCAGAAGAACAGGAGATGTCCCAAGTCCCAACCTTTTGTTAGTTAATTTTTGTTTTATTTTGATTCCAAGTTTACCCTAACTACAAGAAGTCAAGAACATCCTCTTTTCATAAGTGAAAAAAAAAAAAAAAACTAACAAGAACATGTCATCAAGCTGCATAGCGAGGAGTGTACCCAAACACAATGAAAAGAAACCGAAATAAAAAAAGAACACTACTGTGCTAGAGTGAAGTCAAGTTGACACATGGACTGACAACACACACAACCAACTGAAGCGACAGCGGTTGGATTATATATGGGCTCTGCTCTGAATCTAGTTCGATCTTGAAGCTTTTATTCCCAGTTTCCTGCCTTGGCTTCCCCAGATTGCTTGTCGCTCTGCTCAATCAAGTAAGTCTTCCTGCTCTCCAATCTTATTCAAATTTCTCTCTATGTCAATCATGCACCCTAACAAAGCCTTTACTTGGTTTATTGGAATTCATGTGTCTTTGTGAATTGTCATTAACTCACACGAATGCGGAAATCTCAAGTTTGTCAATATGTTCATGTTTATTGTGATTGGCTGGGATTAGCGGCTTAGTAATTAGACATTCTGTGGCAGTGGATTCGGATGTGGGAGTTAGAGCAGTGGAGACTTCTTCTCGTCAGGAACCGATTGCATATCAAGAAGAGGCCATTTTAGAACCATACCAAGGTATGGAGTTTGAATCTGAAGATGCTGCCAAGATATTCTATGATGACTATGCGAGGCGCCTTGGATTTGTCATGCGTGTCATGTCATGTCGTCGGTCCGAAAGAGATGGTAGGATTCTTGCTCGTCGACTTGGCTGTAATAAGGAAGGTCACTGTGTTAGTATTCGAGGTAAATTTGGACCCAATAGAAAACCGCGAGCGAGTACAAGGGAAGGTTGTAAGGCAATGATTCATGTCAAGTATGATAAATCTGGTAAGTGGGTGATAACAAAATTCGTTAAGGAACATAACCATTCACTTGTGGTGTCTCCACGTGAAGCACGTCAAACAATGGTGAGTATTTGTCTCATATTTAGTAATTTGCCTGCTCCTACATATAATTGAACTTTCAATTCTGGGAATTATTAATGTCTCACGTATTTCAACTTGATATATTACTTGACTGGCAACTCTTATGTTCCTAGCCGGAATTGTATGCGTGTGCGCGCGCGTGGGGAGGGGGGTTGGGATTGTTTATTGAAGGAAAAAAATGCTACCCACTTAGTTTTAAAAGATTTCTCTATATGGGTGATATATCTAGTATATCCTTGAACATTACTTAGTAATGTTGCCCAGCATGGAAGCAAATATTGGGAAATTATGAGCTTCATAATTGCTGATTACTAACCGTAGTGTTTGTTTCCGGTCTTCTACTTGTTATGTAAAGAACATGCTTTGATTTGGCCTCCTTATGGTTTATTTACTTATCTTTTACACGAGTACTTTGTCATTTTTCAATTTTATTATCCTTGTACAATGTAATCGTTCCTTTCATACTATTTTTATAATGGAGAGACTTATTGGGACTTAAAAGACAAATATGGTTGTCCTCATTGAGGGACTAATGTTCAGTACTGCAATATACCTGACTGTTATCACCTTGGTGGAACTAGAGAATTTTGATCATGTCTGTGTGTACTGATTCAATGACACTGCACATGCTGCATTCACCATAAAAGGCAGGATACATTTTAGTCAGCCCCTCGAAAACTAAATGTTTCTTTTTGTGCATTAATTTGGAAATGTATGGAATTGTATTCGTATGTGCTTCGTGTGGAATACACCTCTGATTTCTGATATGTTGTGGCTGTAAGTGATATAAAGTTGAAAGAAAATTTTCTATATTTGCTTGCCATAAGTTCATAGTTATTGTTTCGCATATGCTCTCAAATTTCCTTCAAACACTTGGCTCACTTTATCCTAGTCACTGCATATACTCCTTTGCATCATTGATCAAACACAGGAAATATTTAATGCAAAAATACTACTAGTGTGTCATCATACACATTTTAATTATTTTAAGCGATGGTGCCAGATAAACATTGGATTTCTCTTATTGAAATTTTTATCCTATTGTATGAGTGCTTTGTTTCTCAAGCATCAAGTACGATCAACTTCATATTTTTGTGTTTGTGTTCTCTTCTGCAGGATGAGAAGGATAAGAAAATTCAGGAATTATCTGCAGAGCTTCGGAATAAGAAACGCTTGTGTACAACATATCAAGAACAGTTAACAGCATTTATGAAAATTGTTGAAGAGTATAATGACCAGCTATCCTTGAAAGTGAGAAACGTAGTTAACAATCTTAAAGAATTCGAGTCCATAGATGTGGAGCTTACGCAACGAGGATAGCGTCCTTAACTAGAGTGAGTACCTTATTGTTTAAAGTACTTGGTTTCTGTTAAAATTCTGTTCCCAATTTCTGAATCATGTGGTATGTGTTATTGGTTCGGTAGGCATGCGTGACTGCATGAGCAATCAATGAGTACATGACTACAGCTTTTGTTGCTAAGCATTTTTTTCCTTCTAGATCTTGGAAGTGATATTCATTGACACGGAAGCAATACCTTCCGCTCTTCTTTCTCTTTTCTTTTACTGATGTGGGATTAAACAAAACTTCTACTGAATCAACTATAGTTTTCCGTATCTTTTTTAGTTGCATTCAGGCAGAATAGACCTCCACGAATATATAGCACTGCTGCATAAGATTATAAGAACAAACAAACTTTGATGATGATGTCTTTATATGTTTTTTCCCCCCTACATCTCTGCAGCAACAAGAAAGAAAAAAAGAGACAAAAATCCACAATTGCTTGTATTCATATTTCATAGGTATGCAAGCAGTGATGGAATTACTGTATACCGTCCTCCATGTTTCATGAGCTATGATCATGTTTGAATTCCGTTGGTGTGGCTTGTAGCAACCAGAAATCACTTTCTTGGGCAAACAGTAAAAGATGATAATATCGAAGTTGTAATGGATGCCTAGCTGTGGTCATACGGTGCATGGAGGTATCCAAGAACTTCTAGGCAGAGCAGATTGTATCCAGTTTCCCATAGCAGAAATTTTCTTTGGCCCACGTATGTCAATTAATAACAATTGTAGTAGTTTTGAGTTTTGACTTATGTTTACGATTGTTCTGTTTTTGTCCTTCAGTCTTCAACTAGCTATGTTTATACATACATAAAAGACCTGGGGAAATTATGTGCCTTCAGGCTTCATTAGCATGCTAATATCCAGGCTTCTTTTTTCTCAGCTATTTCTCCGCCTATGTATCATATGTGAATTAGGATTTCAGTCTTTCTGTGTTGACTGGAAATGAATCCCAGAATCCTGGAAAGCTAGTCACATACTTGCACAATTTCCAACTCTTTTCCTTGGTGTATGACCATTCCAAAGACCATAATGTGACAACTCTTTGGCTTCTCAACGGCTCTACCCTTGTTCATGACCTTCGTATTCCTCTCATCATCTTGAAGTTGCGAATTCAAGATTGCTGTCCTTTGATTGAATAAACTGGAGCTTGAATAACAATCAAGTGTTGGTAAGCATTCAGGTTTTTAGCCTTTCATTTGGTAACAGAGTTATTTTGCTATTGAGATGAGAATTCTTCCTTTAGTAGTAGAAGCTCTGAAGCTGCAAGGTTAGTAATCCTTTTTATATGGATCGAGGAAGGTTTTCTAATTGATGATATCAACTGTCTTGAACCTCTGTAGCAAGTAGCAACAGAAATATTGTCTTCCAAGTAAGGAAAAGTAGCTTGTGGTCTTGCCAAATTCCTATTTTAGTATGTATTTGTATCGAAAATGAGTGTTTCATGGAGTCGATCTTTATGGATACCAATGTTTGTAACATTTCCGTGGATTAATGAACAAAAAGTCGTTACGATGGGAGTTAAATTGGAAGGACGATTGCACTGTGTGCGTCGCTGTAGAGTAGTACTAAATGAAGATTCAAGCCATTTAATCAAGACATTGGTTGTCTAATGAGGAGGGGTTTGGCTGCTATACGGGAGGGTATAGCATGCCTTTCACTGGGGAGAGGGAGGTGCAGCAGGGGCTGGTTTTGCAAATGTTTTGCAGCAGGCATAGCATGAATTTTCCAATGAGGAGACCTATATATCATACCCATAGTCTTGTCGTTTGTTTGAATGATAAATGACACTGAGATTTCTTTTTTGAAAGGGTGACAATCACAAGCTTTCTACTTGGTCAATACCAAAAAAGCCCATGTTTTTTGTGTTTATATTTA
This sequence comes from Fragaria nilgerrensis, assembly GCA_010134655.1. Taxonomy (NCBI): domain Eukaryota; kingdom Viridiplantae; phylum Streptophyta; class Magnoliopsida; order Rosales; family Rosaceae; genus Fragaria; species Fragaria nilgerrensis. Next base: position 15,197,693 of record CM020980.1, read on the forward strand.
ACTGAAAAGTGAAAACATCCCCAGTCTTATCAAGAGAAAAAGAAGAAAATAAGAAAAGAAAAGGTGCGAGCGAGAGCAGAGAGAGAGATGGGTTTGGAGGCAGTGGGTGATCTAGCGCTACACATAATCCTGCGCAAGTTAGGAGCTGAAGAGTCGGCGAGAGCAGCCTGCGTGAGCAAGCAACTCAGAGCTTCCGCCTCTGAAGACCCTCTTTGGTCCCATTTCTGTGCCCAGGACCTCCACCTCGACCAACCCTTGGATCCTCATGGCAACCTTGCCCCTTCTTTCAAGGTCAGGTCCTATTATTTCTTTTTCTATCTCTATTTCTATTTCAATTTCTATTTCAATTTCAATTTCTATTTCATTTGATTGTTCAGGCCAGTTATGGTTTGTGGCGGGAATCTTTCAGCATGTACCCCTGGTCCCTTGTAAAGCGAGCCAAGAGGTGTTGGGCTAAAATCACAAACTGGCTCTCTCTTCATTTTCCAGAGGCTCACTCTTCCCTCAACAAGGGTGCATCAGAGGCTGACATTCAACACTTGGAGACCCAATTGAAAATCAAACTTCCTCTCCCTACAAGGATTCTCTATCGTTTTCATGACGGTCAAGATTTACACGATTCTCTACTGGGCCTTATTGGTGGTTACTATTTTTATAACCACCTCGTCAATGTCTCCTTGTTGCCTTTACATCAAATAGTCTTAGAAACTAAGCATGTCATGCCAAAGCTAGGCTTTTCAATGCCAGATTATATTGTTGTGGCTTCTTCTTCTTCTACTTATAGCCAAAAGTTGTTTTTCCTCAACTGTACAACTGGCCAGCTCTATGTCAGTACCGCCAACCTTCTGCCTGATGCTGAAATGCTTCCCTGTGTACCGAATGCGTTACTTAATTCAGTTCATGATCGCAATGGTGATCATCAACAAGATGGCATGCTTCTTTGGTTGGAAGAACACTGCCGCCGTCTAGAAAATGGAATCATTAGACTCCGTGAACAAGAAGCTATGAGAAGCATCAGTCAGTTTCCAGAGGAATCCCCTCTCTGTTCCACTGCCGTAACAAATGGGGTACAGGTGAGCATTTTTGCTACTTTGTGTATCTCCTGAAAATTGTGCTAATGTTTGTGATATAGTTTCCTTCTTGTGTTTCTTTCATGCCCGCCGGAAGATGGGTATATATGGAAGTCATGTTAGTGATTAATGAATAGTGGAACTCACTTCTGTTGCTCATAGTCTTTATAGCAACTCAGTTTAAGTCATGAAACCCACAGTTTTCCTTAAAATGGTAGATGGTGGTGTCATTTGTTATTAAGTTATACATACCTTAGGCATCAGTTTTAGGTATGACTACCAGGCAAAGCTGGATCCAATCTATTACCTTGCAACATTTCTCCAACTCCAATTACTGGTTCGTATTATATTTTAAACTTGTTAGACATGATATGCTATACTGCCTATACATCACATTTATAGCTCTGTTCTTCAAATTTTTTCAGCTTACAAGGTCTGATTCCTCCAAATAACTTCAGTTTTTTTTTTCTTTTTTCCAAATTTATGCTGAATGCAATTGCAAAAGCTACTACCATCACTTTTCATCTGAAAATTATCCTCTATGATTTTTAACTCAGGTTCGTTGTTCTTCGGTGTTTGTCCCGGAGTTTTCTAACCTTCAAGATAACACCCAGAGGTACTATTTTTCCTATTCGATCCGCATGTCACTTCTGCCTGAAGGATGTAGCATCAATGGAATGACATTTAACTCTTGCCAACTGCTTTCGAGGCACTGGGTCATTCGTGCTTATGATGTTGTGGTAGATAATGTTAATGGAGAGGCTGTTATAGGAAAGGTACGGTTTCACCATGTCATTTACGTTTTCTGTGAAATTCTTCCAAAATATTTTAGATTTGACAATCCTACACATTTCCTTTATTCCATATGAGAAATATCATGATCTTCTGAGGGGGTTTTCAGTAGGTCATGCCTTCAAAACATATTTCAAAGGACATCTCCTATTCTTCTGATATCTGGGGAAAATTGCTTATTTTACTGATTGAAATTTTATCACCAACATTTGTTGTTAGAAATTGATAGAGCACGTAGGCCAGCGGACACTTCTCCGATCATGAAAGCATGTTTCTCATCCAAAAAAAATTGAAATTTTTTTTTTTCCAACTTATGTGTAGCTTATAATTCCTTTGATAATTATATGTGTACTTCTTGTTCGTCAGATATTACAAGTTTAAGTTGAATTTGTTAGCTACAGCCTAATGTGTACCAAGCATTTTAGTTTGTGCTGAATTTGGTTAAACTAGGGTTATATGTATGGGTGTAAGTGTTGTTTGGTGGATCAGTAATTGAGTATTCACAACCACAAAAAATTGATCCTGAATATCAAGGATAATAGATGTTAAATAATTGGGTCAAAAACAATTGTATTAGATATTAATTCCCACTTCAATAACAATGTTAATGTTCTCAGTGACCAGGAGAACATCAGTAAATCCCTTGGGTGGTGGAAGATAAAGTTTTGATTTTCATGCAATCTTTGGGTGGATGAAGGAACTTTAAGAAATTGTAGGGGCTTTCTAGGCCCATAACTAAAACACAACTGCATTCACCAGATTGAACCAATGGGTAGCAGCTTGGCCTCTAGGTGGCACTATGGCCATCCGTCTCACTAGATTTCAAGGACATCCCTCTATTAAGTATTGTCTTAAATTGGAAAGCTGCAGTGTAGCTGTGCATTCTTTTGACAATGAATATTATATTTTTTTTACTACGTCTCTTTGAGAATTTAATGTTGGAATTCTGTTAGAAAACCTAAAAAGTTTCTTTGAAAAATAAAAATTTAATATTGAAGATCTCGGGATTCTAGTACTTATAGTGCCAAAGTATGAAAAAGAAGAGAATATATTGCTTTCAGAATTCTTAACTTCTTTATTTGGTTGCAGTACCCTCTCTTGCGTCCAGGTGAGCAAGAATTTGTATATGAGAGTTGCACGCCTCTGCCATCTTCATCGGGTTCTATAGAAGGTTCTTTCATGTTTGTCCCGGGCAGGTACAGAATCTGTACCCATTTAAATGTTTGTTTTAGTACATATTAGCCTCTTGACACGAACTCCGTGTGTGCCATTTGGTCTTTCATTTTCTCTCAAAGAAATGTAAATAGTAAACAAACAATGAATTACAGCAAAAAGAAAAAAGTAGATTTTCTAATAATTTTGTTGCCGCTTTTTGTGGTCAATGTCTGTACTTCCTGTTTTACCCTCTTTTGATAAGATTGTTTTCTTCTGCATGTCAATAAACCATGGCATGAATATGAAGCATAAATTCAACCATTTTAAGATGAAGATCGCTTAATATATAAGTTATGTATGCATATTATACTACTCTTACTTTTCTTCCTAAAAAATTGGTGCAACCAAAAATAATTAAAGAAACAAAAGAATTTTGTGGAATCCGAAAGCATCTTGCCATTACATTGGACCAAGGTGTTCTTGGGAACAGTTTTCTTCTGTTTGCATTATACTGGGGAATAAGAATTTTGTTTATTTATCTATTCATTTTTTATTTTGGGGTCTTTCTCTCCGTCTCTCAGTTTTGACGCAAGGTTTTGCTCACAAATCAAGTATGTGGAAAAGAAAAGTCCACCAACAGTTTAGAAGGTTTTGATGACTGATGTCTTCGTTAGAATGAGCTTAACAGCAATGTAGCAAGATTAGGTTTAGTCCGAAATCTGTGTCATTAATTTGGGCTACAGAGCAGCAGATTCTATCATATCAAAGTAGTGATGTTTGAGAATGTTCTACATGGCAGATTATTACATGATGATGATCCTTGTCCATCAAACTTCCTTGCAACAAATATAGACTAGCTCATTCCCTGTCCATTTGTTGAAAGGCTTTACCGAACTGAAATTGCTCATTCTGTTTGTTTCTCATTAGGTTGGCGGACCCAAAAGGCAGCGGATTTAGAGTTCTGGCTGCACGCTTTCCCCTCCAGCTGCCAGACTACATCTTCTGATAATCAGGGTGCTGGCTTCATGTGCTTTGGTGGGAACTTGATCACAATGATTGTAAAATAGTGATATATTTATGCTTTTGTATTTACTGTTGAAAATTCTCTCTGATGACTTGTACCTTCTGGGCATGTTAGCTAAGTTGAAGCCTATTATCTATTATCGGTTTCAGCACCGAGTACTGGAGGTTTTTTATATCTCCTTTTTTTTTCTTTTTTTTTCTCTGTCAACTACTGATTTCGTTTAGAGGTGTTTAAGCGGACATCATTGATTTTCCTAATGTGAGATCTGTAGCATTGTCCTACTTTAGTTTCATTTGGTCCTAAATAATTCATACCTCCGAGACTGTTCCTTGACTTCCTTCTGTTATGAAAATCAAGTCATAAGTATCGTCTTGGTTATGACTTATGACCAGGAAGTATAACCCAGGCGAAGTGAAGTCCATATTTAGAAGGTAGGTTATTTTATTCTACTTCCCAGGTAAACTCAGCTTCGTAGTCGTCGTGTTTCTACACTGAATGATTGTTCCTTTCGCAATTCAGTAAAACTTCTCATTCAGCGGCTACTAATATCTTGAAAGTTCTGACCAACTTTGCCGAAGCTCTGGCCAACAGGTAAACTTCTCATTAAACTTATTCCCTTTTTTTTTTTCCAAGTTTAAGATGGATAATTTCATTGATTATTCTCGGCCAGAAGACTCATACATCAGATGTCGCTTGTTCCGATAAACTCATTGGTAACAAGCCTTACAAATTGTAAGATAAGTAGCCCTCCTTGTAAATAAGTACAAATCGAACCTACTACAAATGATTTCCAACTACCACAATCTAATTACCCTATGAAGGATATACTAGTCGCCTAAGGCCTCAATTGGTGTACAACTACATATAACCAGGAAATAAAATCGAGATAATTTTCCATCAAATTCCTTGGTTAGGAAACAAGAACCAAACTACCTAGCTCCTTGCCCTTATTATTAGGGCTAGCCTCTCCCTCACAAGCCTCGGGATTGTCAAATGAGGCGGAGTAACCAAGTCTAAGAGACCCATCTTTCCTCTTGTTAGCATCACCTCGTCAGGAGGTCTGCCTCCCTAATTGGACATCGTCGACGAAGGAATTTGACGAGCAAACTTCAATTGATTATGGATAGCGTTGTTATGATAGATGACTGTACTAGTAAACGTCGATGTCGAGTAACGACTATAAAGTAACGTTAGATCGTATCGTCAGAAAATCTAAAAAGTGTCTTTGGGTCGCGTTGCGGGTACGCCTGTCGCCTGGAGTCAATGAGATAGACTAGAGCTACTGGGATCGGTTGGACCGCTAGGATGGCGACTAAGGCCGTTGGGATGGTGGCTAGAGCCGTTGGGATGGTGGCGAGCGCCGGTGAGGAGGGCTTGTGTGGCTAGGGTTTTGGGAGAGACGAGGGGAAGCTAGCACAAAACTTAAAGAAATGCTAGAATGTGGAAATTTCTATGGTGGAGGTAAACTTACTCTTATTCATTCTAATATATGATATATGAGAAATTTTTCTACGCTACTTACCGATAAGAATTTGACACATATGCTGTTATTTAATCTAATCGAAATCAAATTTTTTAATTAACTTCAGGTATCTCTAATCAAGAAAAGAAAATAAAAATATATATTGCCACGTGGCGCAGACGAATTGGGTAGATGATGCAGCGGAGAAAATCAGAAGCCCGAGTTAAATAGAGCGTGTCAAGTGCGAAAGAGAAGAAAAGAAGGGAAACAAGAGCAGAAGCACGTGGGGTCACGTGATAGACCTTGTTTTCTGGATTTCGGATCTCTTGGCCGGAGTTCTTGTCTCCTGAATCGACGGTACGTTCAATTCCAGATCTGCTCTTCTCTCTGTTATTTTCTTTTGAAATATGAATTAAATAATGATGGATACAGGGAGAGAAGACTGACGCTTCGCGTTCGCCCATCGATTTTGCTTCAGGTTTCGATTGATTTTCTTAATTTCCTAAGGTTTATTAGTTGTTGCTTGGTTTATTTGATAGTAGAATTATCAATTCATGTTCTGAGTACGAGTTTGAATAAGTAACTTTGGTTGCGTGTTCTGGATGCAGAAATGTACAATAATGTGGGAGCCCAGCCTGGTGTGCCGAGACCACCTGCAAATCCCCAGCCTAATCCCTTCGGAAATACCTTTTATGGCGCTGGTTCAGGACTTATCCGAGGTGGATTGGGTGCCTATGGAGAGAAAATTCTAGGATCAAGCTCTGACTATGTACAAAGCAATGTAAGTAGTACTCCAAGGCTCTTTACAATTTCAGTTAACTGTTCACTGCCTGTTTCGGTTCAACTTACTTGATCCATGATCTTGAAATACTTCTCACGCTTTTATTCTGCATGGTGTCATAATAATATGGGATGGGATTAACAATTATGTACATTTTGTTTGACTTCTCTTTTTGTTACTATGAAGAGGGAATATGTCTACATGCTTAGTAATATATTGAATGATACTTCCATCCATTATTGGATGATCGCTTCTGAACGAATTGATTTGGTGTTTCGCTTATTTATTTATTTTCATTATTCATGCTTCGCAACCCTTATGTAGATAGGTCATGTTTAACTAGGTTGGTAACCTGATGCCCAATTTGTAAAAGGTATATTATGAATGCTATTTAATCAAATTTTATGAATGACTAAAATTAACGTTACTAAACCTTAGTTCTTAAATGTTACAAAAGCTCTTCTTATGCTGCAAGTTTGTTATTTTCTTTACAGTGATTCACCCTGATTCTGATATCTTCTGCTTAAATGAGCAGATTAGTAGATATTTCTCTGATCCTCAGTATTACTTCCAAGTGAATGATCAGTATGTGAGGAACAAATTGAAGGTTGTTCTATTTCCATTTCTGCACAGGGTAAGAGCTAACCACATCTTGTTTTTTTTATTGTTTAGTTATATTCATGCCTTAGAATTCACTGCTTCACACCCATCCGCAACCCTTTTGTTTCAGGGTCATTGGACACGGATAACTGAGCCAGTAGGAGGCAGACTTTCTTATAAACCCCCAATATATGATATCAATGCACCTGACCTATACATCCCCTTTATGGCATTTGGTACCTATGTGGTTTTAGCTGGCTTCTCATTGGGTTGTCATGGGAAGTAAGTCTTTTGAAAATACTACTTGTACTATTCTCTTACAATCTAGTTGGTTCCGTGATGATAATTCATTAGTTGGGAATGAACATCACTATTCCTCTCTCAGATATGCTGTAATTATTTCCCCTTTGCTGATGATGCTTCTACCATTACTCTGTACTTTTTATCTCTGGTCTCCCTACATGAAGATATATGAGATAAATAAGTGAAAATCTATTTTGACGTGTATTTATTGCTTTAGTGTAGTTGGCTCTGCCTAACCCCTTGAAAATTGTCAAATCGCCACTGAGCTATATATAATTACTATTTTAAAACATTATTTTTTGGTATTGAAATGAATAATGTAAAAATTAGAAATTAAATCTTTAAATTGATTTCATTTGCTGAATGTTTTTGGGCCTGGTGCAACTCAGCTCCTAGATATATTTTACATCAAAACTTGCGGGTAAAATCTAATCAGTATCTTTTATGAAGGTCCAAAATAATAGCTTTCAAAATATTAGATGGTGTTCAAGCTTCAAAAAAGTCACTTGCTACGTCCTTTGACTTAAACTGTCAGTTGTATATCACTTGGGAAATTAGCAGGTCTATTGAAAAGAGAACTAAACATCCCTTTTACCGGTATTTGGTGTACTGATAAAGACGACTAGTCGATGCACTGTGCTTTACTAAATGAAGATGCTGTAGATGAATTAAATGAAGATGCTTGCATTCGGATTTTAATACTCATAATTTCTTGAATTGTTTTTCCATTGTACCAGGTTCAGCCCTGAGGCTTTAAACTGGTTATTCATCAAGGGATTGCTTGGCTGGCTTGTGCAAGTTATAATTCTGAAAGTCACATTGTTTTTATTGGGTAGTGGTGAGGCACCCTTGCTAGACCTAGTGGCATATGCTGGGTATACTTTCACAGGGTTGTGCTTGGCTGTGCTTGGACGGATTATGTGGAATTACTCGTACTATTTTTTGATGCTTTGGACCTGTGTATGCATGGGAGTGTTCTTAGTGAAGACTATGAAGAGAGTCCTCTTTGCAGAAGTGAGGAGTTATGATTCAAGCAAGCACCATTATCTCCTGCTCTTCATTGCTTTGGCTCAGTTCCCGGTATTTACTTGGCTCGGTAACGTGAGTGTTAATTGGCTGATATAAGACGCACTGCTTTTGTATCAAGAAAGAATTGTTCATAGCAGTTTCTGAAACATTGTATACAATTGTCTTTGTATTCGTTTCAAGCGATGATGGCTTTTGCGCTCCCAGGTTTAACAGTTGTAGTTTTTGAGTGTTTTTATTGCTGGGGATTCTTAAGGAATTGTCATGTGTACTGGCATTCTGGGTAAGAGGGGAAATTCACTACTGCAGGATAAAGCATTCCAGTGGTTTCCAATTTTCAGAAAAATTATTACTAATTATTATTTAATTTACTGGAAGTTTAAACCTCTTCATGGGTGATCAAGGTGTATTCGAGCTGTCTAGGAATGAGTTCTCAGATTTCCAAAGTAACATTATCTAAAGGAACACAAAAGCAAACTCTGTTGCCTGGCGTTGGCGTCTGGTCTTACCCACTGGTGTTTGGCCGTCCAATACACTCTTCTACTTTCCTTTGGCCGCCTTCGCACAATGGAACATTGTCCGGACACCGCAGGCAGTTGAATGAAAGACTGCCCCGGATTCTCTGCGCTGCTTGAGCAAATTGCGCTGGAAGCTTTCCTAGCAAAAAGTTGTGGTCCAAGTATAGTGCACTCCAGTCTCCAACTCTTGATGCGTATGCGTCGGGTATTTTACCAAAAAACTGGTTGTAGGAAAGGTTGATTGTTGTTAGATTCTGCAGAGTTACCAAATTCGCAGGCAAATGGCCTCGCAGTTGATTTCCTTTTGCATCGAGCACCTGAAGCTCCTCTTGTCCAAAAGATCTCACTACCTCCAATCTTGTGAAGTGGTTATTTGAGAGATTGAGTTGAGTGACCTTGGGAAAAGTAAAAAATTCTTTATTGATGGCACCTGAAAGTCTGTTGCCGCTCACATCGAGCACTCTGAGGTTACTGAGTTTGTTTAGAGGTGTAAGATGGCCTAAAAATAGATTTTGGCTCAGAATCAGTGTTCTCAAGCTTACTGGAAAATTTGGGAGATTTCCATGGAGCTGGTTTCTGCTGAGATCTAAGGTCTTGAGCTGCCATAACCCCGAGAGGTCTGGGACTTTGCCAGTGAAGCCATTGTTGGACAAGCTTAAGAATGTCAAGCCTCGGAGTCCACCTATGCTGGGATGAATTGTTCCAGAGAGCTCATTGAACGAAATATCTAGAGACTCTAGCTTCTTGAGTGTGTTCAATCCCAAGGGAATGGTGCCGGTGAAGAAATTGTTGGACAGTGAGAGTCTGGTGAGCTTCTTTAGATTGGAAATGGACCTGGGTATTGGTCCTCGAAAGTTGTTTTTTCTGAGGTTGATGAAGGTGAGCTCGGTTAGGTTACCAACTGCTGATGTTAGGAAACCCTGATAGCCTGCACCATCAAGATCAATCGCAGTTATTCTACTTGGGGATTTGTCTAGAGGGAAACTGCATAAGATTCCGAGGAACTGCCCGCCTGTAGTTTCGCATGGATCGAGTTTGAAGTCCCAGCTACTGAGATAGGAATTTGGGGGGATGGCGTTGGGATCTATGCTACGCTTCACCACACGAAGAACTTGAATATCGGATTCCAGGGTTAGCGAATTCGTAAACAATGGAGTGGAACATAATGTGAAATACACCAGACAAAACAGAGGCATTAACTTGCCCATGGCTTCCTGATGTGAGAGGGAGTGAGGCACCGAGTTAGCTCACACTTCTCTTGTTGGTTTGCTTTGTTTCCCAAATGCTCCATCTTTATAATTACTTTCTAGGTATTCGCCATGGCAAGAAGGCTTTGGATGAGAAATGAGTTTCTTGTTAATTCAAATGGTCATGCCAAGATAATTGGTCACTTAAAGCCTTTACTTGTGTCTTTCTACATCCGACCTAATCTTTAGCTTATTCCAACCATCTTGGTGTAGACCAAGAGCGCTCTTCCCTTATCCCATCAAACTAAAGATTCAATTTTACTTTGAATAATTTAAATAAAGCCTGCTACAAAGACAATTTGTAAGTAAATATGTGAGAAACAGATGGTAAAACTAAAAAAGTGCTAAAACATACATTTTCACCTTCTATACATTCGAGTAAAATAATTAGATAGAAACATAAGTTTCCTATGAAGCAGCTGACCTGAAATTTAAGCATCAATCACGACGGTCACTCGGTATTTCATAACAGGCATGTGCCTCTCATTATATGTCTTACTGCCAAGCAGGCAAGATTACATATAAATGGATCCAGTAAAACAAAGCACAGAAAGGGAAAGCAGGCCCCCTAAAGTAGAAAATTTACTACCTCAAGATCTTAAAATCATGAAGTGCATGGTAAATTCTTTCATACATACATCAATACATATTAGTATGTATTCACTCAAAGTATAAACATGCATAATTCATCAACCTATCAACTAACACATCCAGTTGATACACGTCTAAAATATGCCAAGATCAGGAACAGTGAAATGCTCATCATCATCATCTGGGATTTCAATCCTAGGCTTCTTGTAGGGACTGTTTGATTTCGGGGGTCTATATGATGTATAGTTGCTAGATTGTGATACTGAAAGCTGAGGTACTTCAGCTGCTGCCAAAGCCTCCCGAGGAAACTGCTCACCAAAAAGACCCATATCTGCCATCCATTCAAGCTCCCCAAACTCAAGCGACTCTTTCTGTGAAGAACACACACGAGACTCTTAGTTTAGTGAAGTGATGCAAGGAATACCAACACTTTTAGCATGAATTATTATACATTCCATGATCAGATATGAACCAAAGAACAGCCCGGAATGAGGTACTACCTTGTTTACAACATATATGAATTAATAATACCCGGAATGCCAACACAATCAAGTTCAAAGATGAATCACCACTCCATAAATGACAACAATTGAAAACATGGAAACAGAAGTACTCAAGACCATAATATGGAAATCGGATTCTTTTTAGAAATGTCAGTAGCATATGCAAGTGAGTTCACTTTTCCAAATATGTCAAGACGTTGTATCTTGATCTATCATTTGAACTGGGTACTAGCTAGTGTTATTTAACTTGCAACATCTCATTTCATTTCAATGAACTGGGTACTAGCTAGCTAGTGTTATTTAACTTGGACAGTAGGTACCTAGTATGAAACAAAATACGAACCTTGTCAGAAGATTCGAAATCTGATAACTGGAGCAAGTCATCAACCGCCCAAGGAGGCGAGAAGAGAGAATTAGGCAGTTTGGTTGAAACTAGGTGTGAAGTAGTTTGATTGGGTGGGTCTAAGCTACATGTTTGAGCGTCCTTGTTATTACAGGCGGAGCTCAAAGCAACGCGGATTCCGGTGGCGAGGAACCTCTGGTGGTTGGCAGAGAGGGTATTTCCTGAATGAATTGATTCATCACAGTCCTGACAAAACAGGGCTCTGTCTTCAACGCAGAAGATAAAAGCAGCCTTATCCTGCGGTAGCACCCGGCCAGTATTAATAACCAACAACATATAATTGAGAGAGAGAGAGACCCAGACCAGTGGATTAGTGGAAGTAAGTAAAACAAGAGATCGATCTTACTTGGCATATATCACATCTAGGGAGCTTGTTGGAGAGAGATTCAAGAACAAGCCTCTGATGCTTGCTGGCGAGTTTGTTTGCTGCGTGCACTTCCACATCGCATTTGGCACACAGGGCCGCCTCGTCAGCGCAACAGATCACCGTCGCCGGAGATTTCTCACACACATCGCACTGAATTTTCATGGCCGCCGGCAAAAGCTGAGGATGAGGATGATGATAAGGGTTTGGATCTGCGTATCCAAACCAAGAGAAATAGAATTTTGACAAGAGAAACATGTGGTGCTGCTGGTGCTGCTGGGGCCCACCAGGTTCCTACGTCTATTCTTGTGGCTGTAGAGCTCCTCCGAGTCTGCATGGCTCTCTCTGCATGTAATATATTTTTTTTTTTAATACTCCTCAGGTTTTTTATATAATTCGTTTTAGGTTTTGAGTTTTATTTAATATATAAGTCGTTTTAGCTTATATTTTCTAATTTATCCCTAAGCCACAATAATGATATGGTGAAGTGAAGAGTAGTAATAAGGCAATGGAGCCTTAAATAGGGGTTAAATTATCATTATAATTGTTTCTTAATCTCTGTGCAAACTCCTAAAACAACCTATAAAAAAAATCGAAGGGAGTATTATTTACTGCCCACGGCCACATCCTATGCCACCTATTTTTTTGTCTTAATATCTATTTTCACTTCACAAACCACTTCACTTACCCCACATACCGTTGATTTATTGAAATACCAATATACTCTGATGTAAAATTACAACAAAAAATAATAAGTTATTACAAATTTTAAATTTTTTTTTCTTTTGTTATCTATTGTTTTGGATGAACATGTCCTTCATAAATATAATAAGGTAGTGCTAGAGGGCCTTAATAAGGCTTATAATTTATGGCCTTAATCCTAGGTGGCATGCTAAATCACCTATCTACATCATCAAATAACAAAATCATACTATGTCATTTTTAGGTAAAAATACAATATTATCCTTTCATATCTAATGACTCTAGATTATTTTGTTTTTATGCTATAAAAATATGTTTTTAAGCCATTTTTTTCATTACTCATGCTTAAATTTAAAATGTGAATATATATATATATATATATATATATATTTGTTTTAAAAAATATATATATACACATACATAATTTTTTCAAAGAGAAAATTATACATATATATATATATATATCTATATATTTTTCCAAAAAACCTTTATATATAGTTCATCCAATATAAATTCGATAAATTTTTTTATTTCATTTTTAAAGTTCGATGGTGAATTATATATATATATATATATATATATAAAGTAAAAGGAAAATATAATGGTGAATTATGAAGTCTAAAACTATTTGATTCACAAAGATAATTTTTTATTTATTTATTAATATCGTATTTGTGGCCCTAAATGTAATGAATTATTATAATATTTGACTACATAAAGAAAAGCATTTAATTTAGTTCATGTAAGGTAACAAAATCAACTACATAAAAATGATAACTAAATCATCTTGATGAAAATATATAATAATTATTTGAATTGATGCATGAAATATAGGGATTGAATAAGTAAGAAACTATAATGAATCAATGAATTGATGGTGTTTTGGTTTTAGACAGATCTTTATTAATAAATTATGGTATATAACTATATATGCTTGTATGTATTAAGTCTAATGTGTTTAAGTTTTATTGATTTTCAGTTGGGATTGTGGAGTACTGTTGAAGGTAATGGAGTCATGGTATGGTAAAATTAAGACAGAGATCAATAAGGTAATAAAAGTATTATACTTTATACTTCTAAATGATTGCTTATATATTTTGAACCATATATGTTTCTTCTTTTGAGAATCTTATAATATTCTAACTTCAATTTTTGCCCATAAATTGCAGGACATGGCTGACAAATATCGGCTTGATATAGCGACTTCAATTGCTTTAAGCCATCACAACGAGCTCAGGAATCAAATCATCGAAAAAACAACAGAAAGATCTACAAATTTATGAATTTCATTAGCAACAAAAAAACTGTTAATTAAATGCATTTCCTTAATAATGTTTTGGTTTTTTGTTTAATACAAGTTTATGAGTTTTTTGTTTTGGTTTTTTTGTTTTAATAAAGTTTTAAAATGGCCTAAACGTTCAAAGTAGTTAATACATGAGACTTTAAAATGATGAAATTAATCCAGCAAACATTTAATACGTATAAAGTGTTATGTACATTTTAATGCGAATATGCTATTAAGGAAAGTCCCCGGTGAACTTGTACTTAGCTCATTATTAACTACTTAATATATTTAATTTTTAAAGGGTTTAGGGTTTAGGGTTTAGGGTTAAATATATTTAACCCTAAACATTTAACCCTAACCCTAAACCCTTTTTAAACCCTAAACTCTAAACTTTTATCCCTAAACCCTAAATTTTTATCCCTAAACCCTAAACTTATTTATTCCATTTTAGTGTGAATACGGCATTGAGCTAGGATACGTCCTCGGTGAACTTGCATGTAGCACATAATTAGCTACTTAATACTTTTTTTTTATTTAGTGTGAATATTCTACTAAAGAGAGGTTTATAGTGAACTTTAGTAGCTCATTGTCAGCTACTTAGTACTTATTTATTTAGTGATCATTACGTACTAGCTCATCATTGGCTATTTATAACTTATGTTTATCACTTTAAATCTCAACGTGAATGATGACTTCTATTTGAATATTTGAATGTGAACTTCAATGTGTATAATAATTTATATTTCAATGTGAATATGTTATTATGGAAAGGTTCTAAGTGAAAATTATTAGCTTATCATCTACTACTTATAACTTATTTGTTATATATTATAAGACATGTTTAGGACTTTAAATTTCAATGTGAACAACGACTTCAAATTTTAATGTAAATAATGTGAAGTTCAATGTGAACATGCTATTTAGGAAATGTTCCAAGTGAACATTACTAGATTATTATTGGTACTTGTAACTTATTTGTTACTATGTGACATATTTATGACTTTGAATTTCAATGTGAACAATGACTAATTTTATTTTAATGTGAATATTCTATTAGGGAAAAGTTCTAAGAGAACATTATTAGTTCATTATTGACTACTTAGTACTTGTTTGTTACTATAAGATATGTTTCTGACTTCAAATCACTATATCAATGATGGCTAACTTCTTTTTTCAATGTTATTGAAATTATCATTGGATACCTAGTACGTATTTATTTGTGTAGAACAGTATATTAGTTTATGTTAATGTGAATGATGATTTCTATTTCAGAAATTTGATTCATTAAATGAAGTACACTTCACACTTAACATACTTATTCAATCACTATATCTCATACCTATTCAATGAAGTTCATCTCTTGCCAAAAAAATCTCATGCTGAAGTCCATCACAATATTTCGTGAGGTACCGGAACTATAAGATATGTTTCTGACTTCAAATCACAATATCAATGATTGCTAGCTTCTTTTTTCAATGTTATTGAAATCATCATTGGATATCTAGTACGTATTTATTTCTGTAGAACAATATATTAGTTTATGTTAATGTGGATGATGACTTCTATTTTAGATATTTGATTCATTAAATGAAGTACACTTCACACTTAATATACTTATTCAATCACTATATCTCATACCTATTCAATGAAGTTCATCTCCTGCCAAAAAAATCTCATGCTGAAGTCCATCACAATATTTCGTGAGGTACCGGTATAAATGTGTATAATATATTTTCTTTTTATTTTGCAAATTTAATTTAAGGTTTGATTTTTCTGATTAATAAGGAGGATTTGTCTATAGATGGCAATACGTATACTAATATGGAATGTTTGCATATCCTCTTATAAATACGGACATGCCTATATAGATACCCTATACCAAATATAATTTATTCATCACGATCTAATTAATAATCACACAAAATTAACGAATAATTATACCAAATATTGTTTATTTTCATCAAGATGATTTAGTTACCATTTTTATGTACACTACCAGGACAAGCACTTTAGCCGACGAAAAATATTCATCGGCCTGTTAGCTTAATTCGTCGGCTATAGTTTTGTCGGGAAAGGGTCGTCGGCAATGACTTTAGCCGACGAAACTATAGCCCGTCGTCGGCTATTGTCCCATAGCTAGCCGACGACAGAAGACATCGTCGGCTAGTCTCTCAGACTTTAGCCGACGAGTCTCTCAGACTTTAGCCAACGACAACTTCTGTCGTGAGCTAGTCTCTCAGAATTTAGCCAACGAAACAGACCGTATTTCATCGGCTTTAGAGGGTTTAGCCGACGACACATTCCATAATTCGTCGGCTTAACATTATTATAGCAGACGAATTATGACATATTTCGTCGGCTATAAGTCCATTCCAGTATATAAAAAAAAAACCCGAAATTTCTAAATTACCATTCCAAGCAAGCTGCAAAATACACCAAAACAATTTCATATAACTAACAACAAGCACATAAAACTATATAATTCATCAACTACACAAAATCTAGATCGTCTAAATTAATATCCGCTTTTGGGGGCTGCTGCAGAGGTTGCTGCGGAGGTTGCGGCGGCTGAGGCACTATGGGCGGAGCCGAAAGTCCCTGAAGCTGGGCAACTATAAAGTCCTGCATGTACTGGAATATCTGCCGCTGCTGGGCCTGCTGGATGGCATGTACCTCGGCATAATGGGCTGTATGCACGGCATTATAGGCAACATAAGCAGCTTGTTGTTCCCGTAGTCTCTGAAGTTCCGACTCTAGCAGTTGAGTCGTCCTGGTGGTCGTGGTCATGCGGCTGGTCGAGGCTACCTTTCATTGAAATCCTGTAGTGGTCTTCATGACCCCCTCACCCTTCTTTCCTAGACCCCGGCAGTAAAAGTTGTTTGCTCGCGGTGGGAAGGCTGTGCCCATGATCCTCGCCCCAACCGTCGGATCCGAAGTGTCGATCCGAGACATGGCTTCGGACATCTCTTCATCCTGCGTGTCCGGCCATGTCTCCCTCACTATAGCACTCATCACCTCGTCACTAGCCTCCCTCACCTTCGCCTAATTGGATAGGAAAAAAATTATTAATTAACATTTTGACATATATATAAGCAAAATTAAAATTTAAAAACGTAAAATGACTTACAATATCCTCCTGGCCGTCAGGATATGACTTCTCGTACGTATAGACGTACTGGTTGACCTCTGGATGTTCCCTGGCCGCCTCGTCCATGAAGACAGCTAACGGTCTAGAACCGGCACGATGGTTCCTTGTGTTGCGTTGCCGGTTCTGAGCGTTCGCCCAGGAAACCGCCTTCAAAGAAAAAACTAAACTGTTAGTAAAATATTTTAAAACGCACGTACTTAATGAAAAAATAACTAATTAATTTTTTTAAATACCTGTTTACGAGGGTTGTTGAATTTTGATGTCAGAAGCCAACGCCACTCGTACTCTCTGTACTGGAACTCAGCAGGGGTACCAGAATGTGCGTTCCCGTGCGTAGTCCAATGGGTCCGCAACTCATTCTTCCACTCCTTGTACCTAGAGATACAACAAAAATATTAGAAATATTATTAATATCACATACAATTTTGTTTTTTCATTAACTTCCCAACGTACCTTCCCTATGCACAACGTCCGCCCAGCTGCTCTTCAGGTGCTCGGGAACCTCAAACCACACCTGCATTTAACCGTTTATTAGTTTAGTTTTCGAGAAATCTACAATGTAATACATAATATTATTGAGGCATTTTGTAAACTCACTGACATCGTGTTATGGACCATGTCCTTAACCTCCTGCGGGACCTCTCCCCAATCTGACCACAACATAGGGACTCTATCTCTAATGAGCGCTCCCACGTGGCCAGAGTATGTCCTCGACTTCCCGCCCGATACTATGTCGCCATCCCCGTCAGTACAGATGACAATCCTCCCTGAGGTACCGACGATCTTCTCGAGAGCCTTCCCTGTGACGGGGCCTCTCTTCTTTTTTGCTGGCTTCGCTCCGACGGTGCCTATCACAAGATAAACCAAATTGATTATTAAAATCGGAGAATTATAAGAAAACAAATCATTCATCTTTCATTACCTGAGGGCGATGCGGCGGACGCGACGGATTTCGTCTCTGTCGTCGATGATGATACCCTCACGGAAATAAGAGGCGTATCAAAAGGCACGAACCGGTACGCCGCTGATGGAGCCACTGGCGGGGGCAGTGGATAAATCGGCGTCCCTGAGCCATCGACTGCAGGTAAGGCTAGTATCATCCGCGGAAGGAACAAATGAGGCGGCGGCATCTATACCCCAGATGACCCATTATCCGAAGAAGTAGGACCTGGAGCGGGCGCCCGGTGTATCTCAGGCATACGGGGTGCAGACACCTCCGTCTGGGTCTGAGGCCACAACTGCCTCGAGGAATGAGGGACGCCCCGCTGCCTCGATGAAGGGGGCACCTCTGGCTGCCTCTGCGCCGTCTGCAGAAGGCTCGCATGTCTAGCTGTCATGAGGCCCTAAAACGACGTTTGAGGGTTGCTAGAGGTTCCCTCAGACGATTCGGACCTTTGGCCCTTCGAACCCTTCGTCGATCTAATATTACCGCTCATCCTGTTTAAAATATTAATCTGAATCAAGGCCACAAAATCAAATAGTGTAAACCCATTCAATTAGTCAAAAAATATATATATATACACTTCCTAAATTTACACTTCCTAAATACAAATATACACTTCCTAAATAAAATATGCACTTCCTAACAACACCACAACATTGTAATTGACCGGAAAATCAAAGCAAACACAAAATGAAATGTGAAATAGAAATGTCCTCGAGGAGGAGGGAGGACCGGAGCAGCAGGAGGAGGAGGGAGGGTCGAAGCATGCGAGCAGCAGAGGGCGACCGGGAAAGGGAGAGGGCGGCAATCGGGAGAGGGAGAAGGAGCGGAGGCAGAGATCGGGAGAGGGAGAGGAGGCGAAAGATGAGGCTAGGGCTTTTCTGCTGTCGAGCGCTGGGTGTTATACCCGATAACTTTAGCCGACGAAATTATTATTTCGTTGGCTAAAGATAATAATATCGTCGGCTAAGATAATAATCTCGTCGCCTAAGATCAAATTCGTCGGCTAAACCTTTGAAATTCGTCGGCTAAATCTTTGAAATTCATCGGCTAAACCTTTGAACTTCGTCGGCTATAGTACATTTTATACATTCGGCAAATTATGATTGTGATTATCAATCTTGAAAAACGAAAATCCGACCGTCAGATCTGACCATCATGATAAAATACATGTATGGGAAAAAATTTAACTTGATCTGACAAGGTTAAAGGCTCGATCCGGACGGTCAATCCGTTAAGTCAAACCCCTAAACGCACGAAAAAGGTCATTGGACTGTCTAAATTACGTATTTTGGCCGGACCTTCAACTGAAAATAGTTTCAAACTGATGAGACGCAACAAGTCATATAAAAATTTTACGCAAAATAACCATCGAAGATAGGGCTACTCATAGGGAGAAAGAATGAAAAATTGCATTGACCGCAACTATCGGCACCGAAACTTTACCGGAATACTGTGATTTTTCAACCGTGGACGTATTTCACCATTCTGGTCATATCTTATTTCACGACTTTTTTACGTTTGAAGGTTTTACGTATAGTTTGTTTTTAAAACGGAACATTTACTTAACACTTAGTAAATAAGTTATACAACATTAGTAGGCATGTTGTGATTGTGATGATCAAACTTGAGAAACAGAAATCCGACCGTCAGATCTGACCATCATGACAAAATACATGTATGGGCAAAAATTCAACTTGATCCGACAAGGTTAAGGGCTCGATCCGGATGGTCAATTCGTTAAGTCAAACCCCTAAACGCACGGAAAAGGTCATTGGACTGTCAAGTTCAATACTGTGCCCACCACACTATCGCAAACATTCTTTTCTATGTGCATCACACCTAGGTAGTGTCTGATCAACAACTTACTCCAGTATGGGAGTTCCCAGAATATGCTCTTATGTGTCCAGAATTTGTACATGTCGAGTCTTTCAGGTATTGCCGCCACAATATTGGGATGATTGCTGAGCTGCCCAAAATCGTACTCATTAAGCACTGCTAAAATTTCTTCTCCCGTCCATCTTCTGAGAGACACACCATGTTCTACGGTCCCATCAAATGCCTTGTCATCGAACCGCCATTCGTGATTATATGGAAGGAAAGCACGGTGACCCTATCTGCATATCTTGTTGCAATGACTGCTGCTCCCCTCATCGCTAAGGCACTCTGGACAAGCCTTGTATCCCCTAACAACGTTGGCCGACAACATCCCACGGGCAGGAAAATCACTGATGGTACCAACAACCATGACATGCATCTGGAACATCTTGTGCATGTACTTGTCATAAGTGGGATGACCAACGTCCCACAAAAACTTAAGTTTTTCAATCAAAGGTCTCAAATACACATCGAGACACTTCCCTGGATAACCGGGCCCGGAATCAACAAACTCAACATATTGTATTCATTCTTCATGCACATCCATGGAGGAAGGTTGTACAGTACCAAAATCACCGGCCATACACTGTATTGAAGACTCATGTTGCCAAAAGGGTTGGACCCGTCGGATGAGAGCCGGAGCCTCACATTTCGGACCTCTGACGCAAAATGAGGAAACTCCCTGTCTATATGCTTCCAAGCCTCCCCATCAGCAGGGTGTATAAAGGTATCTTCGTCATGCAATTCCCTATCAGCGTGCCATCTCATAGCTTTGGCCGTGCATGTACAACCGCTCCAGCCTATCCTTCAACGGGAAATACCGAAGTACCTTCACAGGTTTCCTATTGCCTGCAGGAGTCAGCTTATACCTGTCAGTGTGACATACCAGACATGCGTCAAGGCCACCAAGGTCATTCCCTTCTGGATCTTTTCCCCAGAAGAGAACGCAATCATATCTGCATGCATGGATCTTGATGTAGGAAAGCCCAAGATCTTTCAGGATACATCGGACCTTACGATGAGTGGTAGGAAGACGATGACCGTGGGGTAGCATCGAAGCAGTGTATTGTAGATAATTATCAACAGCCTTCACGGTCGATTTTGTCTCAACTTTAATCTTCATTACGTCCATCACACTTTCAAGAACGGTCTTCTGACAACCGGGGTACACAGGGGTCTGTTGGAAAGCAAGCAGTTTGTTGTACTTTTCAATACCAGCAGTGTTGACAGCTCTAGGGAAGGGCTGCACCGGGTCAGGCATATACTGTCCTTGAGCGCATACACCGCTCTCATAAGGAAACATGTCGTTGATGAATGCCGTTGTTAGATCGTTGGATGTACTGCCCGTCTCAGAAAATTGGCCATGATCATGCGGACCCCCTAATGATGTTTCACCGTGATATAACCAACATGTGTACTTCTCATAAAACCCGTTACTCTTCAGGTGCTGCCATACTTTGTCAATCGCAAATCGATGTATATCGTTGCGACACTGACATTTCGTGCACGGGCAATAGAAAATTGTATTCCCGTTAGCATTAGCCAACGCATATTCCAGAAAACTCATAACTCCTACACCATATCTTTTGTCCCATTTTAGAAGCGAAATCCAACTCTTATCCATATCCTGAAAATATAACAAAATATATATGTATAACGCTAGCTAATTATTAATTAAATTTCATGCCATATATAAAATCTCAATTCATTTGGTACGCGTATATATTTTACGTACTACAACTAATCAACAACAAATTAATTAACACACACACAGATATATATATATATATACTTAATAATTACATAACAATATTATATATATATCTACATCATCACAAAATCATCATCAACAACTTCATACCATCAACACAATATTATAAATTAATTAACATATATATATATATATATATCTATTACTTATGAACAACTTCATATATATTATATCAAATCATCAACCAAATCGATCAACACACATATATATATATACATCCAACGTACTCAAAATCAATCAACTCATAACAATATTATATATCAACATCATCACAAAATCATCATCAACTTCATACCATATCAACACAATATTATAAATTAATTAACATATATATATCTACTATTTATTAACAACAACTTAATTCATATATATTATCAAATCATCAACCAAATTGATCAACATATATATATATACATCTAACGTACTCAAAATCAATCACACTCAAAATCAATCAACTCAATCACACTCAAAATCGATCAACTCAAATAAAACTCAATTAATCAACATATATATACATATACGTACCTATATATAGCTCCACAAACTAATTATGGACAGATTTCGACAACACCCAAACTTTTTCTCCCGTTTTTTCTTCTCCCGTTTTTTTTCCCCATATGAGCTGCTACTGTCCAGATCTGCAAATATAAAGCACTTTATTTCGTCGGCTAAACTTTTAAATATTTCGTCGGCTATAGTCTGTGAACTTTAGCTGATGAAATAAATTCTTTAGCCGACGACATTTTAATTTCGTCGGCTAAACTTGACGATAGCCGACGAAAAATTAAATTAGCCGACGAATGAAAATTTTGTCGGCTAACGTGGACTTTAGCCGACGAAAAAATAGTTCGTCGGCCTTATTTTTTTATTTTCGTCGGCTAAAGCCTTTCTTCTGAAATTAAATGTATCTTAATACATACAGGCACATATAGTTATATGAACTAAATTAAATGTATCTTAATACATACAGGCACATATAGTTATATACCATAATTTACTAATAACGATCTATCTAAAACCAAACCACCATCAATTCATTGATTCATTATAGTTTCTTACTTATTCAATCCCTATATTTCATGCATCAATTAATTCGAATAATTATTGTTTATTTTCATCAAGATGATTTAGTTACCATTTTTATGTAGTTGATTTTGTTACCTTACATGAACTAAATTAAATGTATTTCTTTATGTAGTCAAATATTATAATAATTCATTACATTTAGGGCCACAATTACGATATTAATAAAATAAAATAAAATTATCTTTGTGAATCAAATAGTTTTAGACTTCATAATTCACCATTATATTTTTTTTTACTTATATATATATATATATATATATATATATATTTCACCATCCAACTTTAAAAATGAAATTAAAAAAATAAAATCTCTATCGAATTTATACTGGATGAACTATATATAAAGGTTTTTTGGACAAATATAGATATATATATATATATGTATAATTTTCTCCTTGAAAAAATTATATATGTGTATTTTTTTTTTTTGAAAACAATATATATATATATATATATATATATATATATATTTCACATTTTAAATTTAAGCATGAGTAATGAAAAAAATGGCTTTAAAACATATTTTTATAGAATAAAAACAAAATAATCTAAAGTCATTAGATATGAAAGGATAAGATTATATTTTTACCTAAAAATTACATAGCATGATTTTTTTATTTGATGATGTGGATAGTTGATTTGACATGCCACCTAGGATTAAGACCATAAATTCTAGGCCTTATTAAGGCCTAGAAACATTTTCCTTTATCTAATTACTTCGCATATTAAATCAAAATTATAATAAAAAAACATATGCTATATCTTATTATAGGGGGCGGATCAGTAGCATACAAGAATATAATCAAAATTATAACCAGAATATTATCCATTAGATCTGATAACAACTAACGGTTGAGATTAATCATAAAACTAAATTTTTTTTTCTTTAATTCAATTTATGAAATCTATCTAAATAAAAATTGATGATTACTATTCTCCATTTGGAATATAATTAAGAGAAAATAATTTGTTTCCTATTGAAATTTATTTACTAGAGAAGAAAGAAAACAAATTAAGTCTCAAATATCACGTTAAAAAATTAACTGTAATCGAAAGTGTCATCTAGTGCACTTTAGACGTATTTATTTCAGCTTCTTGTTTATTTATTAGCAAAAGTTTTTGTTGTTCATAACATAAGATGATCTGAGTACTTCCAAGCATAATTTGATCATAAGTTTTCCAACGTGTTATGACTTATGACATACATCATCTGATAATTTTTTTTCTTTGAAGAAGAAGAGGTAGATGATGATTGTATTCTCTAATAAATGAGTTTCATCTGATATTTATTTTTTTCCTTTTTTATCTAGTAAATGGGTTTCAATAGGAAACCATGAACTTCTTGTTAATTGTATTCTAAAATGAGAGTAGGTAGTCATCAATTTTCATTATGTTTTTAATAGATAGATTTCCTTAATTGATTTAAATAAAATGAAAAGAAAAGAAAAAAGATTTAGTTTTATGTTTGACTCAATAATATATTTTATATTTGTTTTCTTCTCATTGGAGCATGTGAAGAATTTATAACAATGCTAATTTCGATAATTTAGGGAAGGAAGGCTTTGAGGAAGCAGTTGGACCTAAAAACATCTTTATATTCCCCAAAATTGATAGAGATGCTCTATATTCTCAGCCTATTCATATCTATCCAAACGCTCACCGTCTCTTCCATCGCCTTTGCCATCACCGCCTTTGCTGCTTCCTTCCCTAGTTCCTCAACACGTATTCTACCTTACTTATGAGAATGAACTCGGGAATGATTGAGACTCGAGAAAGTTTGAATTTGGTGGCTCTGGGAAGAGAAGATGAGGAATTGAGTGGGAGAAAAGAGACGTGTTTCATCTTCCCAGAGTACTTCTCCTATAAATTTTGATTCATTTAAAACTTTGGGCGGCATAATTGAAATTTTGACTGAAATTTTAAATATTAGAGCGTTTTCCAACGGTGATAGGCCACCAGTCTAGAAAAGAAAATTGTGTATGTCAACTTTTCGTTGGGCGGTCACACAAGTGACGTGGTGTGAGTGCCCGAGTAATGGATTCAAATTTGCCAACCACATTTTACTTGACCACCCCAATGACCATCATATATCTAGATTGGTGACACATGCTCATTTTTTTTTTATCAACAACAAAGTAAAAGAATTTGAAGAGACATGTGTCACCAGTTTAGATAGTGGTAATTGGGGTGGTCAAGTAGAAGGTGGTTGACAAATTTAAATTGCCAAGTAATTATTCCATGTTGACACGACCCACCCCGAATTTCACCCTAAACCCGGCGTAAATCGTGCGGGGACCATCTCCAAGGAAAGATTTACCGCAAAATTCGGTACAACCTCCCTTGAAAATGGACAACCCTTCCAATAGAAACCTGCAAACACGTCTAAAGGTTCCAAATCCAACCTTATAGACTCCTGGAGCCTTCGTGCTCCCCACAAATCACAACATCTCCCAATATAGATTTACTAATCTAACAAGGATCCTATACTAAACAACCACATATTCAGAGCAACTCTATTTGAGAGGAAATGAACTAGAAATAAATAGAAAAGAGCGGAAGCTATACTATTGATTATGCCTCTTCTCCATGTACGCCCGATCTTAACTATGCAATCCTGCAGACTAGGCATTTTAAAACGAAGGGCCCAGGGGAAGACATTTAATAACGTTAGAGTGAGTGGACATAAATAATTTAATAACAAAATATTTATGCATTCCCATTTTAATTTCATAGAAAATATACTGCATGCGGCAGCTTAAAATTGCTCAATTCATAAACTGACAATTTCACGACTAGCTCTGGCTAGTCACAAACTCGAATAAAATGGAGCCTCTCTGGTTGAATTATATATAAACATATATTCGTATGTATCTACACTCGTCAGACTCCTTGTATGAATCCTAGAAACAATTTAGAAAAATAGAAATTCATACAAGGCTACAATGCTGGCGTCTAATGCTCACGTTGCGCCATAATGATATTTTTCCTCATTATGACCGAAAAGGACGGTGTATATATACGTGTGGACTCCCTATATGAAAACCTAAATGCACCGAAAAAGAAAGAAGTTTTCATATAGGGCTATGACGCTTGTGTCTAACACTCACGACACGCCATAATGGTATTTTACCTCATTATGACGGACCAAGCACGTATGGCTAGCTAGCATTTATATACATACTATACTCATAAAATCCAAAATATATATATCCACCGAAAATCTCATTTTCGGGATCTCTCCAAAGGAGGAAAATTTGTCAAATAGGTGAGAAATCAATAAATCTCATCAGAAGAAATAAATGATTAATAAAATCATTCATCGCATGCTTTTTATTTAAAACAAAGGTCTACTCACAACTTTAGGCCTAAGCCTGACGTCGATCCGAGGTCTCTCCAATTTGAGTCTCCTCACGTCCTGTTCCAAATATATACAATTAATTTACCAACTAAAATCCAGTATTGATAAAATAGGCAAAATTAATCGTGAGCCATAAATACGCTCATCATTGCCTAACTTCGATATTCTTAAACCGAAATGATCCAAACTTTAGTATCATACTTGGCAGCTGTAAATACAACATTTCCCAGAAATTGATTTAAATCCTACGGTCGGATTTTACATTATTTAACCGCCAAAAATACCAAATTTCGGAAATTCTCAAACCTATCCAAAACTCGTCCGAAAATTCCACAATTCACTTCATTAAACTCCTCTAATTATTACACATTTAAAATCATACAAAACCCCAAAACGGCGGCGGCGGCCGGAGGCCGATTCCGGCGACGTCCAAATTCTACCAAATTTTAACAGTAGCTTCCTCTCAACATCCCAAACAAGTTTCATAACTATCACTAAGTCTAATTTCAAGCCTAACTAGGTCAATCGAACGAAAACATCCTAAAATCCCTAGAATTTCAACTTTGAATTTCTCTTTACCGAGCTCAAGAGGGAGTGAGCCTTTTGGAGGGGTTGTTGCAAGGGAGGAGAGCTACAAAACAAGCCAAAGATCACCGGTTTTGGTGGCCGGAGGAGGGAGTTCCGGCGAGAAAACCGATTCGGCAGTCAGGACTTCCAAGCGGCGTCTCTCCCTCACGGCGACGCTAGAGAGGCTGCCACCGGTCTAGAACGGTAGCTGAGTTGGAGACCGATCGATTGGGACCGGTGCGGCGGTCTGGGGCGGCCGGACGGCGGCGATCGGTCGGGGAGGAATCCGGCAGCGGGAAGAGGAAGAGAGAGCGCACGGGAGAGAAAGAGAGAAGAGAAAAGAAAAGAAAAGATGGGTTTGGGCCTTACACCAACCCGCCCCAACACTTCTATATACAACCCAAATCCAAAATTTAACACCCCCAAAAATAATACCCTAATAAAAATTACCTTTTACTAACTAAAATTTACCATTTTTACCGTCGTTACATTTTTCTCCTACGAATAACTCTCTGAAATAATCGTCCCTCAAAACCCCTCTAGGGACCAATTAAACTATATCTCAATGTCGGAGACGGTAAAATTCTTATTATAATCAAGCTAGTAAATAAGATAAAATTTTACGGGTCGGGATGTGACACATGTACCCGGAATACCATGTGACACTATCATGTGGTGTATCCGGCCAATCATATAACTCAGATTCATGTGGGGACCAGTAGGAGGTGGAAAAAAAAAAGTAAAACCAATTAAATACACTAATCAAAAATAAGGATAGAACACTTTGACCAATGAAATTAAAGGGGAACATAAGACATGTGGTTTTCCGGGTACAAATAATAATTCTCACGAGTGCCCTATGTAAGAATTTCTCCTTCTAAAATGCATCATACACTTGGGAAACCGCTTCACTAAAAGCATGTCCACTTGTCCATAAAAATTCAACCCAGGTTAGAAGTCACATAGGCAATCTAACTCAGACAAAAAAAACACCAATCCACCCATGAAATAGGTTATCTCATTTTCTATCACATGTTACTTTGTTGGGGAGAGATCTAACCCAAGCAAGATTGATCCACCTCAGCCTAGACCCATGCTCATGGCTTGCGTCAGCGACGCGGCCTCCACCGACCTACGCGCCTGGAAGACGCGATTTACACACGGACGAACGTGAGCGAAAAAGACGCGCGTGTTCAGCCGTATTTTGGCTTGATAACCTAGACTTAAATTAAATTTTAATAAGGATTTTATTTTCGTTACATGGAATATGTTTCATGTTTTGGGTTATAATATATGTAGAATTATGTTTTGGGTTATAATATATGTAGAATTAGGTTTGGATTTAGAGTGGGTTGTTAGTTGTTATTAAGGGTATGTGTTAAATACCTAGTTTAATACAAAGCATACAGTTACCCCAAAATTATGGGACACGTTGGTCAATCCCCTCCACCCATCAAATTTATTTGCTATGTTTCCCTCTCCCAGCCGTACACGTGCTCTCTCTCTCTCTCTCTACTTTTCTCTAAACCCATTCACTAGCTTACAAGAAAAAGAGGAGAGATTTTCCCATGAATTCTACTGTTAAAGAAGATGAATCTATCCCTCTGCTTGCTGTTGTAAGTTCGATCTCCTCTTTTCAAACTAGTTTTCATGTTTGAGCTGTTTTCCATTAAATTGGAGTATGATTTGCATTGTGAAATTCAATTAGGGGACCTGGATTGCTATGGTACAAGCTGGGTATTTGCGTCTGAGTTTGGATTGCTGTCGTCTATTGGATGCTTGTGTGCTTGGAGATTTTGGCTGCTAGTTGCTATGATTTGAGGTAGGGAAAACAAAACATTCCTTATAGCTTAGATTCTAATTTGATATGTGTTGGGTGTGATTGCTGTGATTGCTGTGATATGTGTTCTCTACGAATTCCTATGCGATTTTGATAAGGATATGTATTGGTGGAACCTTGTTTGATTCTATTCGTTGCAGCAACTGATCAATAGTTTACGGTTGTTTTGAGATCAATTTCTGAATCATCTTCAAGTACTGTTTCAGCTGAGCTTTGTTTTCTTTCAAAATAGACATTCCAAGAAGTTCTTTAAGCAGGATTTGTCCAAAACACATTGTATTCATAACTCTTAGCTTTTACATAAAGGAAAGATACAAATTCTGAAAATTCTGCAGAAACTGTTTAGTTTTGCACAGCCACTTTGGAAATTCGTTTAACTGACTTTTAAATGTCCAAATTTTCTGAAACTTTTATATGTTGCTTCCTTGTTAGCCTACAAGAGATCTGGAAAGTTTCAGCTTATTCCAATGTAAATTGAAAAGTCGGTGATTTTTCAAAGTTTACCCTGCAGTTGGTAAAGTTCCAGAATTTTGAATATGCTTCCTTGTTTTCTGTTGAGCTTTGGACCTTCATTTTAACTAATTCATTTCTGTTCTTTTTGAATATTATAGTAGACTTTCTAGTGATTGTTGTGAAAGTGATTCCTTGTCATTTGCTCTTAAAATGAGTTCATGGTTATTTTTCCAAGTTGACACTGCAGCTGGTGTCTTTGCTCTTGATTATGTACATAAAACTTGAGTCTTCCTGTTTCAAAACAAAAAGACCGATTTCTCTTTACTTATGTCTCTTGTTGGAGCCTCATTCCCTCTCAGCCTTTTATACTCTTAGCTTATAGCTTTTGTTCAGAAACCGATGGTTTCTGTTATTGATCGTTACTCCTTGTATCTTATCAATCTGTCATATTGGATAGTCTTTCATTTACCCAAATTTGTAAAGGTTCTTTTCCTGAGCCAAAGTAATAATGATAAGGTTCTTTGACTGAAGTATTTCCATGTTCACAAGAAATCATATTCATAGTCTTGTTCAGTTCTTGCTAAACCTTGGTTGTTGCAACGAAGTTTTCTTACATATACATGTTTATATTGATACTTACATCATGATTTGGTTTTGTACTGAGAATCTGGTTTCCGTTAAGCTCCACACTAAGTCCTGAAAGTTCATTTCTTATTTGAGTTTGTTTAAAGTAAAGTTTCATTCCCTGATTGGTTGCATTTGTGCTTCCACCATTGAAGATGTACTCCTGTTGTAATTCCAGCTGCTGCTATAAATTGCAATCCTGTACATGCTTTATTATTTTGATCTTTATATAAAGATCCGATATGTTATAGTTCTGTTTCTTGTAAAGGAAAGTTTTGAGTTAGTGCCTTTTTCTGGGCAGATTCCAATTGCTTTTTGAAAAGGGATTTCAAGTTGTTTTTGAAAATCCTTTGATTGATCAGTTTGATGTGGAAAAGTGAAAATATTTCCTGGGAAGAAAAGATTGGATTTCAAATGGTTTTTATTTGGTTAGGCCCGGTGAATTGTTTGAGTGGGGATTGTGACTCCCTTGGGTTGTTTAACCCTAAACTTGATCATGGGACCGCATGTGCGGGGTTTTCTCGGTGGTATAGCTAGGCGGTGGGCTCTAACCGGAATTTCAAGAATTTAAAGGATTTAAGTATCAGTTGTTCTTGAAAGTTTCATGGATGATTTTCTTCTAGAAATTTCCCAGGATGGAAGGATTTAGAATTTCCCAATGAGTTCTTTGAAGCGAAAAGGACTTTATAGTGTTGATGTTACTTCTATCGGATTCAGAAGTATTTTGCATATTGACCTTTAGTCTCAGTCTTTTCTTTGTTTTATGTATATTGCTGAGGCTTATTTAAGTTTTTAAGTGGCGCACTCGTTTCCGGGCGTGCTACAATTATGAACCTTGTTTTGACAATCGTAGTATTGGTAAATAAAGTTCGATCAATCCGGAGACTTTAGGGTGCCCTGCGTTTACAAAATTAAACAGATTAGACTAATTTAAGAGTTATGTACAGAATATAAACAGCAATTACATTTACATGAGTTATGGGGGGATTTTGAGAGTTTGTTTTAACATTCCTATGAAAAAGGTAAAGACAGAATATAAACTAATATGTACAAGTGATCATCTTCAACACACATTAACCAGCAATTCCAGAATCAAACAAACAAGTATCAACATGTCTCAAGCATAAAATCAATTTCATTGCCAAGTGATATCAAAAACAAACTCGAAACACAAGCCGCAGCGGTCATGCATTCCTTTAATTCTACTTACTTTATTTCCTAAGCACAGAGAAGTCTAGAACCTAGGATATTTCATGCAAAGGCTGCGATCGATATTCTGTGTCACTCAGAATACCCGTCTACACTAAACATGAATCATTAAGAGTTAAAGAATTCTGAATTTGAACATGCCCAAGTTTACAGGAAGCTGCTTAACCTGTAAGCATGTAACACATAGTTTCGGCTATTATTACATAACCTTTACTACTGGAGATCTACACTTACTTGAAGAAGCTTAGTATAGATCATAGCAACACTAACCTGCAGATTAGAGTTTTAGTGAAAACAAAACTATGCATCTAATGAAATCAACAAGGCATAAAACAAATCACATGCTCTCATAGACAAGTCGAAATATGCTCGAATTTATTCTGAAAATTAACCTATTCATGTTCTTAACAACCAGCCAATTCCAACTTTGAAATCCAAATACAGAAAACAAAGAACAAATACAAGATAGAAGGAACAAGACATGAGTTACACTTTATAAATCTTCAAGGAAGCTTGAGATGTTCGAAGGGTCACACACGCCTGATACTTCTCGGCAGCCTTCTGGAGAAGTCCTACAAAGGTGCCGGCTTGAATTGCTTCTTTTCTGGAGAGAGGCGTCGAAAAGGAGAAGGAAGGCTAACGTGTTTTACTGATTTTTGTGCGAAGAAGAGATGCTGAAAACGTTGTTCTCTGCTCCTTTATATAGTGCCTTGGCCGAACCCTAGCTGTCCTCCTAGCCCTTGATTGATTTGTGATCCAACGACGCAAAATTATTGCTTTAAATTCTGAGTTAGACCTTCTCAAAATTCTCTGGAATGTCTTGTGCAGTAATTCATTGCATTTGGCTTGAATACAGACCAGCTACACTCTTTGTTCTCCAAAAGAAATCCCACCAATTAAGAGCTTTCCCTCTTCTGCTATCAATCAGGCCTCTAACGAAAATCTATGATTTTCCTTCCTTTCCTGGTGCATAATTAGGGTTCCTACAAGGGAAATAAAGTCAAATAGATATGGTAGGATGGACAGAATTTAAATGACGAAATTAAGGAAAGAATCCCTTAATTCCTGATTTATATTAACACAAAAATCCCTTGATTTCTGCAGAATTTGTCCTCCTCCTTTTATACACGTTCAAACAATTCCTATTCCAAGTTGGATTAGGTTTCCTGACTGCAAATGGTTTCCCTGTCTCATTAGAAAATAAAGTTTCCTAAATATTTTAGGAAAGTCAGAATAGGAAAGATTCAAAAGTAGTAAGTTTCCTATTATGAAATAGGTAAGTTTCCTTTTTTAAAACAGGAAAATTTCCTAAACGACTTATCCTCAGATTTTGCGACTTAATGAGACTCCTTGCTGCAATAGAAATCCTCCTTTGATTGGGATTTCACTCAATTCTTGTGTTTTAACCTTCTTCCGTGTAAAACTGCCTCTTTTGACCTAAAGAACATAAACAAACTAGAAATGGCATTATTAAGGAAATAACGAAGTTAAATAGGGTTCGAAATACATTAAGAATATAACATAGAATGCGTGTATCATTAAGGATTTGAGATATCTCTTTGGCTTCAATGTTATTATCTGAGTAAAGTTCCTCTTCTGCTATAATGATTTGGATTTCTGGTTTAATTTCAAAAGTGCAGCAGCTAGTGAGCTTTAGCCTCTATCTTGTGGATATTTTCTTAAACTAATGAGCATTTAAAAACATATTTTCAGTCTTTCACATTCATATGCATATTGGATTAGAGTCTTTATTATAATGATTGTTTTGTCGTACCTACTGAGCTTGTGAAGCTCATTCCCTATATTCTTGTTGTTGTTTTCAGGTAGTCCATAAATGGACAAGTTAATGATACTCTGGAGCTCTTGAGTTGATGTTTACTTGGTTGTTTATCTGTGATGGTGTGCTAGCTACGCTTTGCTCATTGTTCAAGTGTTTTGTTCACTGTGCTCAAATACATTGCTGTGTTGTGAAAGGTGAAATAAAAAGCTTTGTTTGCTATTGCAGAGGTTGTGGAACCACCAAGTATTATGAAAGGTAGCCTGGTAGAGATTTTGAAATGTGATGGATAACTTTAAAAAAAGTTCTGCTCTATTGTATCAAGTGTAAAGTTTTGTTCCAGCACTCTATGTTTATCAAATTCGATTATTTCCTGGTATGTTTGAAAGCAGCAGAACAAGGATTTAAGATTTTCGAAAGGATTTTTCATTTATCTTGGTTTACTGTACAGTTTTACAATTCTTTGGGAAGGAAGTATGTTTGAGTTGCCTCTCATGTTTAACTTTCAAATTCCATCTTTTGGTTCTTTATAGATTGGTGTTGAATTGGAGAATCACTCTTCGGCTGTTTCCAAAATGGTTCCTTTAAAAGAAAGTATGCTTTTGAAATTTTGTGAGACATCTCTGGTTCATTTCCCAACTCATTGTTGTCAGTAGAATATTTCTTTATTTGAAGGTCATCAAACTTAAATTCTGTTCTAAACGTTTTGAAGAAAAAAAAAATATCCACAGATTTTCCTTTCGATTTAAGTCTATCACATTAGTCATTCCCTAAGGTTAGGGTGTGACACATGTGGATGAGGGGAGGACCACCCCAGATGTCGCGTGTTGGAGTTAAGAATCTTTTCAAACGCAACGGTACACAGATCTTGATCGTTGGTTTGAGACAGTTTGACCGATCTGACGTTCATCATTTCATGACCGTTGCAATTGAATTTTTATTTAAAAAAAAATTCAGACCGGTTTGAATAAATCCAAAAAAACAATAGGTCGAGAATATCCCAAAAAAAAATCCAATTTTTTTTTTTAAATTGTAATATTTCTAACGGTAATATAAAAAAATCTCCTACATATACTTGGTCAATTTTATATATCTCACACCAAAACACATTCCAACTTTGATTACTAATTTTTCCTTAATTTCCACACTATATTTCTCATTCTCTCTTCACAGTGAATAATTTGTGAGAAATGATCCGAAAATCTCAAGAAGAAGAAGACGAAGATGATCTAGCAACTAACCTATTTTTAATGATAAGGAATCCCGAGTTCGGTACAGCATGAACCACGGTGTCTTCAACCGCATATGTGGTGACTTTTGCAACTACGATCAATATTTTGTCCACAAAAACAAAGTTGCCAAGAAGGTTGGTCTACTTCCCTAGCAAAAGATGACATCCACTTTACGGATGCTCGCCTACGGCGCATCCGCAGATCAATATGCTGAATATTGTTGGATGGCAAAATGTACCTCTATCGAGTGCCTCCAATGATTTACAAGAGGAATTGTTGCTCTTTACACAACAGAGTACCTTCGAGCTCCTAATCTAGCTGATCTAAAAAGACTTCTCGCTAAAGGTGAAAGACGAGGCTTTCCACGAATGATTGAGAGCATTTACTGCATGCACTGGCAATGGAAGAATTGTCCATCCGGTTGAGCTAGTGAATATAGTGGTAGAAAACACATCCCCACTAGCATTCTTGAAATGGTCGCATCATACAACACTTGGATATGACACGTCTTCTTTGAAATGCCCAGGTCGAGCAACGACCTCAATGTTCTAGCAAAACCCCCCATTGTTTGACGAGCTTACTGCTGGTCGTGCACCTAAGATCCAGTTCTAAGTGAATAGCATAGTCCGTAAGTTAGGCTACTATCTTGCCGACAGTATATATCTTAAGTGGGCGACTTTTGTCAAAACTATTTCACATCCCACCCGTCCTAAGAATATTACATTTTCAAGACCCAAGAGAGGTATAGAAAAGATGTGGAGATGCATTTTGATATTTTATAGTTACGTTTTGGTATTGTTAGAGGAGCTACTCGCGATTGGGATAAAGATCTTTGATACATCATGTTGGCTTGTGTAACGCCCTGATTTGCACCTCATCAAATTAAGCACATTACAGTACCGCACATTCATAGAACCCAAACTAAGATCCATCACTCAAGTTTTGAGAACCCGCAAGGCAAAGGAAAAATTAAAATTTTCAAAAAAAGTTAGCATAAGCATTTATTTAAAATGAGGTGAAACTATAAAGTGTTTAGGTATCTTTCAAATCAAACAAGCCTTCTCTGACACAAAACTCAAATCTTAGCCCAGTTCGAGATCAACATTCGAAAAGCTTACAAGAGAAGAAATTTTCTGAATAAACACAAACTCGATCAAAGGGCTATGCAAGGACACAAAAAGAAAGGAACTTGTCATACGGATCTAACTCCGCCAATGACATGAAGTACATAGTACTAAGCCACACCCTTCGTCGTCCAACTGTCCCGTTTTCGTACACAATACCTGCATCAATATACTGTTGTAGGGGTGGGCTTTCGTCCTCGCTACTCAATAAACTTTACCCCAACTAGGTGTGAAAACAATTTAAAACATTCATGGCTAGTAGTGAAAATAATGCATAACAGTTTAAAATAAACATTCCTTGTAAAAATGCAAGTTGGACCCAAGGTAGAAATGCAAACCTGATAACCAGTCTATCTCAAGCCAACTACCACCTTACCATGATTATTATCATATACATTGACAAAGTGTAGCGAGAGTGTCCATTTACACCATACCACCTAGGAGCGACGTCACACCTCAAAGGATGTTAAACGTCCTCCAGTGCTTACAGCCCCTCCGGAGGTTTAAAAGATCGAAACCCAAGGAAGTCGCTATGCCCTGCTCACTCTCAGGTAGAGGTGGCAACGGGCCATGCAAGCTCAGCCCAGCCCGACCCACTTAATCGGGTTTCGGGTCGTGCTTGGGCCGGCCCATGACGGACCACTTCTTAACGGGCTCGGGTTTGGACTGGCCCATTTACTCAAATGTAAAGCCCAGCCCGACCCAAACCCATAACGTGGTGGGCCGTGCTCGGGCCAGGCCCGAGCCCATTTCGTGCTGAAAATTGAAAATGGTCAAGATGAATGTCTTAATACCACCACTTCTACTCTTATAATCTCAACTTTTAATTATACATGATACGATTACAAATTGACATTGACACTCCTCAGCCCTTACCTATTTCACAAGCACCAAGATCTTATCTTATGATCACAATATTTATATAGGAAACCAACACAGAACGTCCCCTGAAAGGTAATGTTCACTTTCACTTTTTCATGATCTCTTCCTGCAATATCCCTTAAACAAGTCTAATCAATTTTGTACTCCAATGCAACTCACATATACCAATAGTAGCATATGATTAGTTTAGCTACCATAGTCACCGAAACTTTTCTCTTTTAACCAACACTATACATATATAAACTTCTCACGACAACAATTGCATATCAATTGGTTATCCATTCTCAAATGATTACCTTTAGAGAAAATCGTACTATCCAATTCTGGGTTCAACACCCAAAATCTGTCCACCTCCAAAACGTTGTTCTTGACCTTTCGATTAACTCGAGAAATTGACAACATAAATCATTCCAGCCAACATCAAACATCAGGTGATCAATAAAATTTATATACCCAATATGATCCTAAGCCTCCAAACGAGAACTCAACTAACCTTTATGCCAAAAGTAGTAAAGCTCAAAACAGAGCTCCTTTGACGAGGAACACAGTAGCTAGGACCAGTTCCTCCTTTGCTCCTTTCTCCTCAAATTCATCAATTCTCATGTATTGAAAACTGTCGCCGGAGCCGGCTGAGAAGGCGTCATCCACCAAGAGCAATTCTCCTTTCTCGTTTTGTCATGGAGAAAACCGACATCTAAAGGACATCGTCGAGATGAATTGCTGGGTGCCCGTGCGTCGCCGTATTGTCGCCGGACGGAGGAGCGCTGGTCGGCGCCAATCAGACCAGTCGCAGGTCGAGAGAGAGGACTCGAGGGTTCTAGAGTTCTTACCTGTTCCAACTCCTATTTATACAATAGATTTCTATTTTCCTTGATTAAACGGTGAGATATTAGATGGATCGCACCGTGCTATTTTCCCATTTTTCTAACTTCTTCATATCATAGAAAACTAGTCAAAAGGGCGTGTGACAATTTTGTTTTTTCATGATGCATAATCGGACCACCGTATTATCTAGGAATTAGCATATAGTACGACAGCTATCAGCTCGCGCGTGCGAAAGGGCTTTTTTCTCTGTTATATGTTCATCCTCGCGTGTGCGTATGTTTGATTTTATACATGATGTATTCCCTTTATTTCTATGTTGTGTTTTAGTATCTTTAAGGAGTGCATTTTTTAAAGACCTTGAAATGATTAGGTACTGCAAATTAGATTAGGTAGGTGAGAATAGATATTTAACTTACTGAAGTCCTTCTTTCCAAATGCCTTACATGCATAAGAACATGAATTCATGAAGAATCAAGATTGAAGATACTAAAAATGCACACATAAAAATACTATGGGCGCCAAATGGTCTTTATTTTTCCCCTTCACAGCTTTTCTCCTAAAATTTGAACTATATATATGTCTTTCTTTTCCCCTTTACAGTTTTTCTCTTTGAACTAACACCTGCGATAAACACCAACAACAAACCATTCACAAAGGAGGTAAGATTACAACCGATTGATAAGGAAAAATAACCAATTGATAAACTAAATGAAAACAGAATTCCTAAATTGTCATTCTTGTCAAAATCGTCATCTACCAAGCATAAAGTAAACTTAATACAACTTTTTGTATTTCCTTAACACAGAACACTAATAATCAAATCTTAATAATCAAATTGCTTACCAACAGATTGTTCTTCAATAAAGGATTTTGCATCTCAAAGCACTCTTTTCATATATATGCAACTTCTTAAATCAGTTAATTAGCGTACCAACCATTTGAGTCGATCCCAAAATGCTGCACAACCACCAATTGAAACCAAAGCAAGTTTTGCCAAAAGTGCTCGTGAACTCAGGAACATATATGTTCAATATCTAAGAAAATAAGAGAAAGGCAGACAATTAAGAGAGGGAAGGCAGGATGTACCGAACTCGACGTCAAGCAGCCTGCTGCAACGAATCAGATATGTTTTGTACAGAAACAAAAACAGGAAGCATTAGAACGATGATGAACAGAGGTAAAACGATGAGGGTGTGGAAGAAAATTATAATTGAGACGAAGCAATTAGCAGTGAAGAGCCAGATATATGAGAGCAGTTTTTGTTTTAGAGGAGGCGAGCAGTTGGAGACGTAAAGAAGAGGAAGATGCGAAGATGAAGATATACGTGCAGTTTCTTTGGGTAGTGGTAGTCAACCGCACGACTGAATCGATCTGTTTGGAATTTGAAAAAAAAAAATCCTTTATTTTAATTTGGTTTTTTACTGTTTCAGCCTTTTTGAATTTATTTCTGATTTGGTAGATTTAATTTAGAAGAGGGGCAAATGCTAGAATTTAAAAAATTTAACCAAAATAGTTCCATAAGCCAAATTGGCTTAATTAATAGAGATAGAGAAGATAGCTTCTTCTTTTTTTAATCAAAGAGCAAATTTTATTGCTTAGCAAAAGATTACATCAAGGAGTTAATAGTGGCCTCCATAAACCCACCCTCTAAATGGGAAGAGTACTACACTCTACTAGCAAAAAGAATATCACTCACTAGTAACTATATGGACTAACCAATCTAGGGTGGTCTGCCACCAGTAAGTAGGGAACTCAAGCTTCAACGTTTTCCTTGTTACCGTATGCGCTGCCTTATTAGCCTCCCTTGGTGCATAGGTCCAGCGACACGACTCAAAACACCGCATCAGAAGCTTCGCCTCCTCCACAAGAGCACCATCCACACTAAGGTCCTGTTGGGAGGAATCCAGAGCCGTAATGTAATATCTTGAAATTTTGAATTTCTATTTTTGAAAGGATAATTATTTTCTGAGTTATTTTTATTTCGATTTATATTTTTTTTTTTAAATTCTTAGTAGCTTTCAAAAATATTCAAAATTTTAGTTTGTTAAATATTGTCTTTTGAACCCATATGATTAAACTAGACGTTGTTACAAATTTATAGGATTTTTTCGGAGCATCGTTTGTACATCGAACTTATTTTTAATGATTTTTAAAAGTTTGGTATTATCTAAAAATTATTTTAAAATAGAAGATTAAAGTCGGTGAAATCTGGGCCGTCGGATTTGAGATATATAGAAGTTGGACCAGATCAGTCTCAGACCCAGACCGACCCCGTCTCGAGCTACGACGGAGCTCGATGCCTCCTCCGTCATTCGGCCGCCTCTCGGCGTCCAACCGGTGGCCAAGGCTTCGTCTCGTGGTCCCCGACGTCTTTGTGCTGTTATATTTCCAAGACATGCTCGGAGAAGGGAGAATCGAGCAGAAGAAAGATTTCTGGGTTTCCGGTCGGGTTCGTGATTCCGGCCACGGCGGCGAGCGTGACTGATACTGGTAGCTTCGTCTCGGTCTCGTCGACGTCCCTGTGCCTTCAGCTAGCAGAGATGAGGTTTGGTGAGAGAGAATCGAAGGGAGGAAGATTTCTGAGTTTCCCGGCGTTGTTCTTGGTTTTCCGGCGAGCTTCGAATTTGGTTAAGTTTGGAAGAAGATGGATTTTGGGCAGTCGACCACCGTGCGCAGCTGCTGTGCACGGCGGCGGTGGTGGTGATTTTGGACTGCCTTGGTTCATTGTTGATATGGAACAACTCTCTGAAATCGATACGATGACTAGTATGCTTTTTTAGAATTGATGGAATTGTAGAATTTGCAGGCATAGTTCGACTGCAGCGTTTTTAGCTCTTCGGGCAGAGTAGTTAGTATGTTGTGTTCATATCGATCTTTTGTTTCCATTTTATATTCAAATTAGATTATGGAAGCGAGTGGAGGAGATGTCCAATTGATTGTTATCTTATGAAGTTTATATTGATGCTCTCTGTGTTAAGTATGGTCGATGAAGATGGTAGAGTTGGAATTGATACAAATCATTGTGGATCTTATTTTGAAATTCAGGAAAGCTGAAAGTGGTGATGTGAAGTTATTGTTTGAAGTTGACTAATTAAGGTGAAGATGGTTAGCCGGGAAATTGCTATGGAATTCAATCGGGTGAAAACTTGTTTAGGTGTCCATAGTAATTGTGAGAACTTGGGTGTCCTTAGTAAATTTTAAGGACTTGATCGTATTGATTTGAAGTAATTTGTCAACATTTTCGAAATGAGGATTTGGTCAATAAAGCAACGTGGGTTGATACACGCATTATATGCTATATTCTTAATGTATTTGGAACCCTATTTAGCTTCGTTATTTCCTTAATAATGTCATTTCTAGTTTGTTTATGTTCTTTAGGTCAAAAGAGGCAGTTTTACACGGAAGAAGGTTAAAACGCAAGAATTGAGTGAAATCTCAATCAAAGGAGTATTCCTATTGCAGTAAGGAGTCTCATTAAGTCGTAAAATCTGAGGATAAGTCGTTTAGGAAATTTTCCTGTTTTAAAAAGGGAAACTTACCTATTTCATTTTAGGAAACTTTCTTATTTTGATTGAGGAAACTTACTACTTTTGAATCTTTCCTATTCTGACTTTCCTAAAATATTTAACAAACTTTCTTTTCTAATGAGACAGGGAAACCATTTGAAGTCAGAAAACCTAATCCAACTTGGAATAGGAATCTGTGAATGTCTATAAAAGGGAGAGAACGAATTCTGCAGCAATCAAGGATTTTATATGTGCTAATCAGAGAATTAAGGGAGATACTTTCCTTTAAATTCGTCATTTGAATTATGTTATTCCCCTACCATATCTATCTGATTTTATTTCCCTTGCAGGAACCCTAATTGCGTACAAATAAAGGAAGGGAATTTTCGTCAAAAGCCTGATTGATAGCATAGAAGGAAAGTTCTTAATCGCTGGGATTTATTTTGGAGAACAAGGAGTGTACCTGGTCCATATTCAAGCCTCATGCAATGAATTACTGCACAAGACATTCTAGAGAATTCTGGGAAGGTCTAAATCAGGATTTAAAGCATTAATTCATCACCGTTGGATCAGAAATTAATCAAGGGCTGGGAGGACAGCTAGGGTTCGGCCAGACCACTATATAAAGGAGCAAAGGAGCAACGTTTTCATCATCTCTTCTTCGCATAAAAATCAGTAAAACACATTAGCCTTCCTTCTCCTTTTCGACGCCTCTCCAGAAAATAAGCAATTCAAGCCGGCACCTTTGTAGGACTTCTCCAGAAGGCTGCCGAGAAGTATCAGGCGTGTGTGACCCTTCGAACATCTCAAGCTTCCTTGAAGATTTATAAAGTGTAACTCATGTCTTGTTCCTTCTATCTTGTATTTGTTCTTTGTTTTCTGTATTTGGATTTCAAAGTTGGAATTGGCTGGTTGTTAAGAACATGAATAGGTTAATTTTCAGAATAAATTCGAGCATATTTCGACTTGTCTATGAGAGCATGTGATTTGTTTTATGCCTTGTTGATTTCATTAGATGCATAGTTTTGTTTTCACTAAAACTCTAATCTGCAGGTTAGTGTTGCTATGATCTATACTAAGCTTCTTCAAGTAAGTGTAGATCTCCAGTAGTAAAGGTTATGTAATAATAGCCGAAACTATGTGTTACATGCTTACAGGTTAAGCAGCTTCCTGTAAACTTGGGCATGTTCAAATTCAGAATTCTTTAACTCTTAATGATTCATGTTTAGTGTAGACGGGTATTCTGAGTGACACAGAGTATCGATCGCAGCCTTTGCATGAAATATCCTAGGTAGAGACTTCTCTATGCTTAGGAAATAAAGTAAGTAGAATTAAAGAAATGCATGACCGCTGCGGCTTGTGTTTCGAGTTTGTTTTTGATATCATTTGGCAATGAAATTGATTTTATGTTTGAGACATGTTGATACTTGTTTGTTTGATTCTGGAATTGCTGGTTAATGTGTGTTGAAGATGATCACTTGTACATATTAGTTTATATTCTGTCTTTACCTTTTTCATAGGAATGCTAGAACAAACTCTCAAAATCCCCCCAGAAATCATGTAAATGTAATTGCTGTTTATTTTCTGTAAATAACTCTTAATTTAGATTCTAATCTGTTTAGTTTTGTAAACGCAGGAGCACCCTAAAGTCCCCGGATTGATCGAACATTATTTACCAATACTACAATTGTCAAAACAGGGTTCATAATTGTCGCACGCCCGGAAACGAGCGCGTTAATTTGGCGCCGTTGCCGGGAAGGTGCAGTGACGTTTTTGGCGCCAAAATTGACGCGCTCGTTTCCGGGCTTGCATTGCTACAAAAGGGTCACAAAACTATGCATCTAATGAAATCAACAAGGCATAAACAAATCACATGCTCTCATAGACAAGTCGAAATATGCTCGAATTTATTCTGAAAATTAACCTATTCATGTTCTTAACAACCAGCCAATTCCAACTTTGAAATCCAAATACAGAAAACAAAGAACAAATACAAGATAGAAGGAACAAGACATGAGTTACACTTTATAAATCTTCAAGGAAGCTTGAGATGTTCGAAGGGTCACACACGCCTGATACTTCTCGGCAGCCTTCTGGAGAAGTCCTACAAAGGTGCCGGCTTGAATTGCTTCTTTTCTGGAGAGGCGTTGAAAAGGAGAAGGAAGGCTAACGTGTTTTACTGATTTTTGTGCGAAGAAGAGATGATGAAAACGTTGCTCCTTTGCTCCTTTATATAGTGGTCTGGCCGAACCCTAGCTGTCCTCCCAGCCCTTGATTAATTTCTGATCCAACGGTGATGAATTAATGCTTTAAATCCTGATTTAGACCTTCCCAGAATTCTCTAGAATGTCTTGTGCAGTAATTCATTGCATGAGGCTTGAATATGGACCAGGTACACTCCTTGTTCTCCAAAGTAAATCCCAGCGATTAAGAACTTTCCTTCTATGCTATCAATCAGGCTTTTGACGAAAATTCCCTTCCTTTATTTGTGCGCAATTAGGGTTCCTGCAAGGGAAATAAAATCAGATAGATATAGTAGGGGAATAACATAATTCAAATGACGAATTTAAAGGAAAGTATCTCCCTTAATTCTCTGATTAGCACATATAAAATCCTTGATTGCTGCAGAATTCGTTCTCCCTTATAGACATTCACAGATTCCTATTCCAAGTTGGATTAGGTTTTCTGACTTCAAATGGTTTTCCTGTCTCATTAGAAAAGAAAGTTTCCTAAATATTTTAGGAAAGTCAGAATAGGAAAGATTCAAAAGTAGTAACTTTCCTAAATCAAAATAAGAAAGTTTCCTAAAATGAAATAGGTAAGTTTCCCTTTTTAAAACAGGAAAATTTCCTAAACGACTTATCCTCAGATTTTGCGACTTAATGAGACTCCTTGCTGCAACAGGAATCCTCCTTTGATTGGGATTTCACTCAATTCTTGCGTTTTAACCTTCTTCCGTGTAAAACTGCCTCTTTTGACCTAAAGAATATAAACAAACTAGAAATGGCATTATTAAGGAAATAACGAAGCTAAATAGGGTTCGAAATACATTAAGAATATAGCATAGAATGCGTGTATCAAGAGTCAAATGCGAGTCGTAGAATTCTAGAAGCAGAAGGATAAGGATTTCAAAATGTGTGTCGCTGAGTTACTAATTTCGTTTAGTGTCGGAGCTAGCTCTTGGATTCCAGGTAGGGTCTTTCTCGGGGAACCTTTCTTAAATTGATAATTAAATTATAATTGAAATGAGTGATTTGTGTGACATTGATTGGTTAATTATTGATTGTTATCGTTTTCGATAAAGCATGTGTAATCGTTGGTTTATATAATTAATGTTATCGCTTTTCGATAAAGGCATGTGTTCGATATTGTTATATTACGCGTATCGATATTTGATTGCATACATTATGCATTGTGAGGAACTGTGAGATTAGTGAGATTGGTGATTATGGAGAAGAATGAGATTGATAGAATAGATACATTTTGTGTAGTTGAGTTTCCTCATGGGTTGTCCTCGAGATCTATGATCAGCCCACGTGCACAAATTCAGGACAAGTATGCCCTTTCGATGACGGACATCGATAAAACGATCTTTATCGGGTTGCAGATCGGGAGACCATAAGTATAACAAAATGACTAACAAAAGAGGTACAGGTGGTGAGATATTACTGATTTAACGATCATATTTTTGAGACATTTGAGTCACCCCCGGTTGGTAAAATACACGGTATGGGACGTGTAGGCTCTACCTGTTTTTGATGTATAGACTGATTGTCAGTAATTGAGGAAGTCATTCATTAGCATATATGCATTGAATTGTAGTTATTTATATAACGTATTATTTGACGCTTGATAACTTGATTGTGCAACATAGTTAAGAATAACTTAAAAGGTTTGGCCCTACTGAGC
This sequence comes from Fragaria nilgerrensis, assembly GCA_010134655.1. Taxonomy (NCBI): domain Eukaryota; kingdom Viridiplantae; phylum Streptophyta; class Magnoliopsida; order Rosales; family Rosaceae; genus Fragaria; species Fragaria nilgerrensis. Next base: position 15,241,651 of record CM020980.1, read on the forward strand.
GTAAGCTCACCCCTATGAGTCTTGTTCAGGTTCGTACAAGGACACGTCTTTCGATAAGTTTAAGTGTGACGTTTAGATGACGTGTACAAGAGTAGAAAAGAGTTACGGAAGATTGGAAATGAGATAGATTGCAAAGGCTCATCTTTTTGTTTTTGTAATTGGTTTTATTATTTGTAAACGTTTTATTTTTAACAGTTTCTAGAAAAGTATTTGAATTTGTACTATTTTCTTTTACTTTTCCTGCTCACGTCTCAGGTTCGGCGTCTGGTGCTTGGAAACCACCGACACTGTGTCCGGGGTGTGACACACAATTACTTGTTGCGAATCACTTTCCACCTCAACCCTTGCAAATCCAGCTTGGATACAGAAGTGAAGTCCGTTAACCAGAGCAAGGAACTCACAAGAGAGAGGACTTAGAAAACCTGTTCCAGGCGCAGCTAATACCCCAAGACAATGACCATTCTCATTCCTGCAAATAGCACTCGTCCCAGCGACTCCATTTTGGTGATTCAACGCTCCATCAATATGTAGTTTCACTATTCCATGTTCACCATTCTCATCCGTTCAGTTTTTAAGTCTATATGTGTAGATCAACCTTACAAATTTTCAGCCAAATCAGCGATCGTTAAGGTAACAAACTAGATCAAATTAATGGACGAACCAAATCTGTCAAACAAGAACCGTTCAAGTTCATAATTGGTAAATCACACTTATGAATGTCTTAGCGATTTTCAATATTTCTGGAAATTTGCAGAAATGATCTACTCATAAATACCTATAAACTGAACGGTCAAGATGTGGATATAAAATCAAAAAGTAGGATAAGCCAAAAAGTCATCAACTAATCCTCAACTTACAGGTCTTCATTAGAAAAGCTTGCTACAAACTAAATCTCAAACTATTCAATTTTGGCTCCTTAAGTATTTCCGGGGTCTCACAGCTTGTATTATTTTACACAACATGATAGTGGAGGACGAACGCCATGCTGATAATGATGATGATCTAGAGTCCGATGAAGAAGAGGATAACAATATGAGGCCTAGAATAGCCGAAGTTTGGAATGGACCAACCGGTCGAGACTTTGATGAAGTTGGTATAGATAGTCATACCTTTGATGGGTTTATGGAGCGATATAATGCAATTAGATGTCTGTACGAGCACTCCAACCTTCAAGAAGATCTCATAGAGCATTTGTGGCAATTTCAAGGCAACTTGAATGTCTAGATTGTTTGTTTTTTATTATGTTTGTGTGCTTTTCATTAGAAAATTTCAAATAATTGTATTTTTTTTGTTTTCTAGGCTTGGCGTCTCAATTAAATGTCATGGAATAAAAAATAATTTTTAATAATTCATTTTTAATCACTATTTATTTATGATTAAACCATTATTCACACTTAAAAACCGTTTTTTAAAATTTAATATACACTCACTGCCACGTGGTAGCAATCTCACATTTCTGACGGGTGAAAACTGTTGCCCAATCACAATGACCCAGGTCACTGTATTCAAGGATTAAAAAATCGAACAATGATATATCTTCCCCCTCCCAAGCATTTCTCGCCAAAATTTTTGACTGGCTTTGGGCTTTGGCGCTTTGCACGTGGTCCAGTCCTTTCATGAAGTAAAATTGAAGCAAAATGTTCAATTTTGCACCTAAGAGGATTCGAATCTTGTTTAGGTTAGTACAAGCCTAACACCTTAACCAATCCTACTAACCATCCAACTTGTTATCTTAATATCTTTACAATATATATTGGCTTCTTTTCGAATCTGAAAAGTAAAAAATTAGGTAAATGTCTAATCTACAACTAACTTTTTTACCTACACTTCTTAATTCCTTTGGGTTTCCAGCCATAAAAAAAAAGATGTTTAAACTTTTAAGAATTATTAACGGTTCAGTACTAACATTTTCACCTAAACTTACTACAACTCCATATAGATCAATGTTTATTCAAGGTTTTCATTTCAAATATAGTACATAATACAAAAAACAAATATATCTTAAAGTTTGGTTTAAAATTTTCTTATTTTTCTTCAAATTTCCGGCAGTTTTCTCATTTTTTTTCTAGGCCTTATTGCCCCTTCTGTAACCAAAAAAAATAAAAATTAATTTCAATAAATCATATTGTTTATTTAAGTACAATTTATTTACAACTAAAAAAAATCATTATTCACGCTTAAAAACGTTTTTCTAAATTCAATAAATTCACTGTCACGTGACATCAATCTCACATTTCAAACGGGTGGAAACTGCTGCCCTCAGTCATAGTGACCTAAAGTGACCCAGGTCATTTCAAAAATCTAACCCAACGGGTGAACTTGCTTTAAGGTCTTGAACCCTGTGACACAAGTTGGGCTGAAAATACAAAGTACTGATCGGTTGCTTTCTTCTTGGGAGGAGGGACCGAGGGAGCTTCTCAGCAGCGGCATTTGGAAATGAAACTGATACATGCTATGCGTAACCAGTTAATAGGGCTACCCTATGAGCGAATGTGACGAGCAGAAAGTTTTGAATCGTCTTTTAACGAGTCATTGTCTCTGGAAGTCTGGATGAAACTTATTGGGGGCAACGAACTAGAGTTCTTTGGCTCAAGATGGTGACTAAAACAGGGTATTCTTTCACAGGAGAGTATCTAACCAAAGGGTAGAACTTGTATTGGTGGTTCATCTGATAATGAGGGTACTTGTTTCTGATGCACCCGTCAAAATCTCCTAATCCTCATAATATCAACTCTGCAGAGTGCGTCTGTTCCATGTAGACTAATCCCTGACAATGCTAGTTGCTTAGGAGATTAATCAATTTATGAAGAGGCAGCGTGATTGGTTGCAAGGTTTTTTCACGCTAAAGCTTATGAGCGGGATCATCTGCAAGCTATTTTGAGAGACTCCTGGAAAGATTTCTGAACTTGCTTTCATTTCTGTTTTCTCCAATAATCTAAACTTAAAAAACCTACCACCACACCAAGGATAATCTGAATACCATTGCGTGAATAAGAAAAACATGAAGTATTTGTGAGAAAGAAAAAAAAAAAAGAAAAAAGCGCAATCGCAGGTTCTATAAATTTCTTGCTATCGAAAAAACAGTTCCATAAATTACTACACAGTGACCCTCACTCTTAAATATACTCTTGAGTCTTGAGATATAAATAAAAAAATTATGAATAACATTACATTTACGTATTAAATTAGAAGAACGATAACATCTTGCCAATGGGAACTAGGACATGATTAGCCAGCCACCTATGTACACAGCATGTGATAAGCAGACACAAGCAGATGAGACCAAGTGAGGTAGTCTTGTCTATACAATATGGTCCGAAAGTTCATAGATCTTACAATATCCCCAGCTCCATCATCATCACAAGCATTTGATTTATCTGCATATTGGAGCAAAGTATCAATGGAAGATACAAATATACTAAGTAGCACAAAGATGAGCTAATGTTTGTGTTGAAAAAAGAAAAAGCTAAATGTAATTAAGATGCAAATAATATGATACTGATGAACAATATTATGCTTCAAAGAGTCCAAGGTTAAACATATTGGGCTAGTGCGGCAGTAAAACCTTTTGCAAACCCTGAAAAATTGAAAGTAATACAAAGAAAAGTTGATGTCCACAAATCTCAGCATGCATTTTGAATCAGACAGACCAGCTTGCGTTTTTACATAGATATGAATTCATTTCCACACTTTCTTAAAAGTTATACAGATTGAGCTCTCAGCATAAAATGTCATTCATTTCCCACCTGGGCAGCGCCATGGCACATTTTCACAGTTAAGAATATGTGGCTTCTAATGTAATTTTTAATAAGTGATATAGCGTGAAGAACATTAATTAAAAAAAAAAAAAGGACTTCATAGTTTCCCATTGCACGGTGTCGTCATATATTTGATGATCACCATTATTAATAGCAATAAACTAAATATTTTCACAGTAGAAGGGCAAATATTGTGATCAGTTCACCTATCCAATATTTCCTACTCTTTGAAGAAAAGGTGAAAAGTGGCGAAGACATCAGCAGAAGACAGTACTACTGAGTTTCAGTCTCAACTGAAAACAACCTTATCAATTTGTCAGCACTATTGCAGAAACAGGTCTTTTACGGAGCCAACTGGAATGTACAATATCAAGGTATCTTTAATAGAAATAACTTAAACTGTACACGTAAATTGAATTAAATGGGAACACATACATAGTAAAAAAAGAAAGAAAAAGGATACACATACATAACAAACAATACTCAATCCCCTGGCCCAACCCATCGGTTGTCCAACAACTACTCCTGATATGTCAAGAGCGAAAAGAAAAACCAGAGATAATGAAGAAAAAAATTATGCTACCTGAAATGAATATATTTAAAAGTTCATCAAAAAGATGATGATTATTATTATTATTATTATTATTATTAATTTTTTTTAAATGGTTGATGAGGAAGCCGCATTTACATGAGCAGCTGAGCTTCTCTTTCACAGCAGCAAGCCAGCAACTAGAGCCAACTTTATTAATCTCTTTATCAATATTTAGAAAGAAAACGAAGAAAAGCTTACCATTCGTTAATCTCTTCAACACTGCCAACTTTATTCTCTCCGGTTCCATTAGCTTGTGGTGAGCCTGAGCTAGAGCCATCTTGGGCACCTGGATGAAGAATATGGGAGAAACCCTGCCCAAGTGATTTCCATAGTCGGGTAGGCAGAGAAGACTGTAAAGTGCCAGGACTCCTATCAGATGATGATTCGGCAGGCCTAGCCACAGCAGGGTCTAGGTTAGAGAATCTTACAGCACCTAAGAGCTGCTCTGGAAGCTCTGACTCAGTTTGACTCTCTATCAGAAATGCAAGGTCTACAGTCAAAGTTGTGATATAGCCAAATGCTAGATGAACTATTGCACTTGCAACCATGGAAGATCCAATATCTACATCTACTTCTAGATAACTGTCTGATATCCTGTAGTTACAAGAGAGGGCACGACCAATGATGCATATGGCCTGCTCCCCAACCGCTTTTCTCACAATCCAAGGGCCCTTGACAATATTGGCAATCAACTTAAGCCTCGAATTCCTAAACCCGTCATCACCTTTCAGAAACTGATCCATCAGAGACCCCTTGGGGATAGGCTCTGAGGTTGTGAAATATGCCACTGCACTGTAGTGATCCTTACTCGGAACTTGAAGATTGAAAGCCCAAACAAAAGGCTTATCACCTGTGTGAAACTCATCCTCAATAACCTTCCTGACACGACTGTTAGGATGTTTCAAGATGTCTGCAATCTTTGAAGAACTTTTGATCCAATCGAATCCAATAGGCTTGAGAAGACAACCGCCGGCGGGAATTTTAACCTTGGTTGACAAGTAATCTGGGCCTCTGACCCTGAACTTGTGTGCAGGTGGACAAGCCCAGCCAGTTTGACAAGTGTCTGCATCAACAAGTGGAACAGGACCCTCTGATCTCGCTCTTCCCATCCATTCAGCCTCCCTTTTGCTGGCCATAAGATAAGCATTCAATAGCCACTAGATTGTTCTTCTCCAATCTCCACACGAATTTTACAAAACTGGTCGTTAGAATAATCGAATACTGGTAGTTAGAATAATCGAATATGAGCTCAAATCAATACAATTTAAACTATTTTTCCAAACTTCAGACAAAATTGACGAAATTGTAACAAATATTGCAATTATCTGCGATCCAAATCTGTTTACAGAAAACCCTAACCTTATAGTAGTGGAGAAGAAATGTGGGGGCGCCTATGAAAATCCTGATTACCAATGGAATGGGATATAGGGTTTTGCACTCAGAAAGCAAAACGCTTCGGAGGGAGCCTTCTTCTCCTTTCCCATTTCTCCCTCTCTCTTTTGGGTTTTTTTTTCTCGGAAATTGCCATGTTGACTTGCAACCCATCAAGCCGTTAAACTTTGGCATCTACTTTACTTCAGTAACGATAGAAGTGAAATTTGCACATCATCAATCACAACCTCCACATTTCCATTTTTTTTTATCGGGTAAATAACTTAAATACAATAACTAGTCTTTTGTGAGTCGAATTTACAAACTCTTACAGAGCATCTTGGCAAGGTTTTCAATAAGACAACATCGCATGCACCACTTGTCTCATACAGAGATCATTGCTCATGAATATGTTTGGATAAAGTTAATTATTACACATGACAAACTTATTTAAGTCTTTGCATAAATCTAACTTTGAAAAGCATGTGAAGAGCATTTGAATGCGTCGTTTATTAAATAATTCTGATTAAAGTACTTATCAGGGGGAGTATCACATGATTCCAGTTTTTCAAAATTGTCGTGGGTGCGTTGTACTCTTTTTGTCCTTCGACCAAGGTTTAGTTTTTCTCCCACGAATAACACCATATGCACTATTTCAGCAGGTAGACGTGCGACACAATGAGGGTGTTTTAGGATATTCACTTTATGTGTACCTTGGTCTAATGCTAATAGGAATATGAATCCTGATTTCATATAATGATAGATTTCTAAGTTATAATAGGATTTTTTTCCTTTTACATACCTAAAAGGTACTATGTAATTATCTATATAAATGTCTCGTATCAATAAATAAGATGACGATTACCCAACATATTTGCTACCTCTCTTTACTTTTAATGTTTCTTCTACAACACACTTTAAATAAATTGATATTATCAGCTTTTTTTTGTTGTTGTAAAATTAATTTTTTATATTTTTATTTGAGGTAATAGTCACTTCACTAAGTTGTTTCGCAATATGAAGATTTGTGTAGCATTCGCGTGAGGTACATTTAAGACACATAGCAAAATAAGAACGACAATGTACATACGCGAAATGTATTTTCCAAAATACATAATTCACACGCGCAAGTACGGCCATTCCGCTCGCACGTGTATGCGAGTGCAAGAATATCATTTATAATTAAGCCAAGAGCTGCTCTACATGCCAACTGTACTCGGATATGAACAAAACAATGAAATTGCTTGTTTATTCAGAGTCTGGTTCAAGAGACATTAAATTTGACAAAATTTTTAACACTGTTTATTAGCCATTATATTTTAAAATATTGAACGGTTTAGATCAATTCAAAATATGATGTCAATAAATAACTAATTGAGGTGGCAAGTGACGTGACATTACCTAATTTCATAACAAATCAAATTGAAAGAAAAGAAAGAAAAATCAGGATTAAAATCTAGAAACTAAAATCTTGCTTGTACAAGTCAAAGGAAAAGAAAAACATAAAAAATGCCCATTAGTCCTAAATTTAGATGTTTTTTTTTTCCACTAACAAAAACACAGATTCTGAAATTCTGATAACCATACATACTCTTAGATCTATTTCCTATTAACAAATTTTTTAACTTTTTATGTTTATTTGCTGACCAAATTTTTAACTCTCTTTCATATCGTCTCTCTCTCTTCCAACTGTCACCAACACCATGGACGTTCCTCCGCCACCACCAAAATCACGCCCCTCCGCCTCTGTCGCCAGCACCTTCGACGCTGTCAGTGGCTCGCAGATCGTTTCTCAACCGCAGCAATCTGGATCGCCTTCGAACGCCGTCGCGCCTCCCGGCTTGGTCTGGAGGGGGATCACTCTGCCGACTTCGGTAATTTCCGGTAGTCTAGGATTCATTTCCTGTGCGTTCGGGCTTGGGATGTGGATTGGGGGAGGCGTGCTCGGGCCGTGGTGGCGAGGCATCAGTGAGGATAACAACAACGATGGTATGCCAGAAACTCTGGAGTTGTTCATTGATTCCAATTTGTGACGAATCGAGTAATAATGAAAGTGAGAAGACTATTTTGGAATCATTGATTAGTGTGGTTCATGTATAGGTTAAGAAAACAGAGTACAGTTTGTTTCTTTCATACGATTATAATCATCTGTGACGCAAAGAAGATAAATAATTATAGTGGAAAACATGCTTTCAAATCTACTTTATGAAGAACCCGAACCAGTAGTGCTCGTTGATTTCTTAACAAGGTTTTATTGGCGATGTACAGGATAGGCAGTACCTCAGACCTTCTCACCCTGCGTATAAGCAGGGGATGGAGTATTTAGATATGGTAGCGCCATATGCATAAAGTGTTATGATATTAACGTATTTTTTACTCTATTTAGTTATATTATTTTCTTAATAATATTAAGGGTAAAAGTTATAAATGGTCTCCGTGATTTAGGATAGGGCATCTCTAATAATTAGTGTAAATCTTAAACCTATATTCAAATTTTAGGCCACCCAAACCTATAATATTCATGAAAAAATGATCCAAACAGTGTCTCACATTTTAAAGAAGCAAAATTTTGATATCTCATATTTATAAAAGGGTAAAATATTGTATAGTCCTTGTGGTTTAAAGTCGATATTTGTTTAATCCTTATGGTTTTATTTTAATCTGAATAGTCCTTAAAGTCACGATTTTTCATCCAAATTCCAAATAGTCCTTATGGTTTTATTTTAACCTGAATAGTGTCCTTAAAGTCATGATTTTTCATCCAAATAGTCCTTATGACCTTTAACTGAGAAAATTGTCGGAATGACTATTTGGATGAAAAATCATGACTTTAAGGACTATTCAGATTAAAATAAAACCACAAGCACTAAACAGATATCTACTTTAAACCAGAAGGACTAAACAAATTTTAATTCTTTATAAAACTTAAAAATAGTATGTCATATTCTTATTCCGACTCAAGTTTGGTATCTGGAACTGTTAGGACCATTAAAAAACTAACGACAGACATATTTTTAGCTGGCAATGACCATGTTACCCTTTAATTTTTATTTTCATTATTTTTTCACATGATAAAAATTCCGAAAACATTTTTGCAGTTTTAAAATAGTTTTCAGTTTTAGTTTTGGGGGAAATTATTAAAATCCGGTGAAGAGAATCAGAGTCGCGCAAACAGGAGGTCTTCGATCCGTGGCCTCCGACGAAGTGAAATCCAAGGGATCGACGAGGCCTTCTAGATTGTTTGCCGGAGATCGAGTTTTTGGTTATGGGAATGGGTTGGTAATTAAGGAAGCAGCTAGCAGCAACACCTTCTCAAAAAAAAAAAAAAAAAAAAAAAAACTAGCAGCAACACAAATGAGAAAGGAGGGAGCTAGATGGAGAGATGGGTTGCGCTTTGAAGTCCAAGAGACGAGCGCGGTGCTGGAGACGGATGGGTTGGCGACGGTCTGGGAATCGATTTTAGCGGTGGTGAAATTCGGTTCAGCAATCGGATTGGTGATGGGTGCTGCAACGGGAAGAGGGTGGACTACGGATTCTGGGATGGGTGCAGCAACACCTTATACAACAGATTCTGGATAACCTAGTTTCCAAGCCTTCACATCTTCAATATACAATGTTAAAGTAACTACCATTGATGAGAATGACAGAGAATCAAATGGTATACCATCAATTGCTCTCGAAGGAGAAAAAGAATATGAAAATGGTTTGGTGGAGAGTGAAGAAATGAAGGAGAAGTGGTTCTAGCAGTTTGGGGCTTAACCAACCCAGATGAATAGCCCAAGATTTGTATATATGGTTTTGAGCATTATATGATTTACTATTAGGGATTTTGAGACCACGATATTGAGGAACAAAAACCAAAGACAAATTGGAACTATTAGGGATTTTGAGACCACGATATTGAGGAACAAAAACCAAAGACAAATTGGAACAGAGAATAAACGAATTCAAAAACAGTGTTTCAAGTTTCCAACATCAAAGAGTGATAGAGTTGAAGAGAGAGAGAGATAGAGAGAGCAGGAAAAAATGGTTAATATATGAAAAGACGAAAGTATCCTTAAGTTGTTAATTTTTTAACGGACCTAATAAAACTTGAGTCGGGATAAGAACGTGAGATACTGTTTTAAAGTTTTTTAAATGTGAGATACCAAAATTTTGTTTCTTTAAAATGTGAGACATTGTTTGGACTATTTTTCCAATATTCATATAGGTTTTGCATTTGCATCATTTAATCATACATAAAGTGAAACTTAATTGTTTAATAATAAAATCTAACAGTGGTCCACACCCACTCACCCTCATAAATTATAACTTTGGTTCTATTTAATTAAGTCAAAATAGAACACATTTTAGGTAAATCATATTTTATCTCAACTTAGGTAATAAGTTGGAGATGAGATTTTACAAATCCTAAACCTGTTATAGGTTTTAGACCAAGAGTTGGAGATGCTCTAATGGTTATGTTTGTCCTCGTGGTTTAAAAATGTCTAATTTCAGTCTTCATGGTTTATATATAGACTATTTTAGTCCAATTATAACATTATGTCTAACACCGTTAGTGAGGTTGTCACATACCCGTCATATAATGGGTTAATTTCGTCTTTTGTTTAAACTCTGGTTACCCATTGCTTGTTAATTAACCATTGCACGTTTCATTTTGGTTTTGTAATTTGTGTTTTTTGCTTTCTTCTTTTCTTATGCTAATCCCAAATTGCTCCTATTAACTTCCTTACCCAAATCTTTATTGACCTTATCTCAATTTCTCCAACGCACGTTGCATCTAAATTCATCGCCTCCAACCCCTTGCTTCCATCGAACCTCAATTCTGAAGTTACACAATCTCATTCCTCGAAAAACTTGTTTTTGTCTCTCTTTCAAGACCCAATTTTGTGTTGGCTACTTGTATCTGAGATTATGAGCCTTCCCCACCAAACCAAACTAAACTTAGAAACACAAATCTCAAACTGAATTATCAAGAAAGCTGAAATCACAATTTGCAATCTCTAACCCAGAAAAACACAAATCTTAAACCCAGAACATAGTTCATGAGAAGATGATCTTCCTCTTAAAGGTAAAAGACGAAATTAATATGCGACGAACATGTGACAACCTCACTAACGGTGTTAAACGTAATGTTATAATTGGACTAAAATTAATCGATATAAACCACGAGAACCGAAATTAGACATTTTTAAACCACGAGGACAAATATAGCTGTGACCTTAAACCGCGGGGACCATTTATAACTTTTACCCTAATATTAATTATGACATGTTCTGTGATTTTAGAGGCATAAAGAGTTTAATTGTAAAAAAAAAAAAAAAAAAGGCTAAATTGTGGAAATAAGAGAAAATTGCAAAAAAAGGCAAAGAAACCCTTCTTGCCGTGCATGAAAGGAGAGCTCACGTCGATCTAAGGGAGGAATTCAAAGAAGAAATTCATCATGAGTTGTCATCCAAGATTTGAGGAATTAAATAGGGGAGTATCTTGTTTTAATCTTATATCTTATTTATCTTAATTCTCATTGGTTTGATGACTTAATAAAATCTAATCTCCCTTACAAATGGGAGTTCTTGTGCGCCAAGGAAGGAAGGATTCCAAGTCCAAGAAGGAAGGAGATGCGCATTAAAGATAAAACCTTAAGAAATTCGGAATTCTACCCAGATTTTCAATCAACTTCGACGGCAAATTGCGAGTAGCTTAGAGCGATCCAGGAAACGTGCTTTATATCAACGGAAAGCTAGAAGAGTATCGTTGCTCATGAATATGTTTAGGGTTTAGGGCAAATTGCGTGTCGTATGATAAACTTTACACGACTGACGATATAAACACATATGTCGTGTGATTATAACGACATAAAGTATCGTTGAATTACTTTTATACTAAAAAAGAGCAACTGTATGTTGTCTCACACTAAGCCAACCGTCACTTGTCTGTCATCTAATATTAAAGTTTTCTTTTACTTTAAGATAACATATAAATGTCGTCATCCAAGGAAGAAAAAATCGAAAGTTTAGGCGATATTTTGCTGAAATTTTCGTTTTTTTCACTTAGCGATATATCTTTCCCCTCTCAAGCATTTCTCGTTTGAAACTCCTGATATTTCTTGATATTTATTGATATTTCCCGATATTTTCAACCAATACTAGCGAAAATTTTGTACCTCATAGATTTTCTATGTGATTTTAAAGCACTCATGTAATTCCATGTGAAATGTATCATATGTATATAGGGCGTGATGGCCTAGCCTCCCTTTGGGTTTCCAGCCATAAAAAAAAAAAAAAAGATGTTTAAAGTAAACTTTTAAGAATTATTAACGGTTCAACACTAACTTTTTCACCTTAACTTACTACAACTCCTTATAGATCAATGTTTATTCAAGGTTTTCATTTCAAGTATAGTACATAATATAGAAAACAAACATCTCTTAAAGTTTGGTTAAAAATTTCCTTCTTTTTCTCCAATTTTCATCAATTTTCTCATTTTTTTTACTACAATCAATATTTCCCCAAAATTTTCGTCGAAATTTCCATATTTTGGAGGGTCAAAATTTCAGTAATCACCGAAATTTTCTTCCTTGGAATCATCTATGCTGCAAGTTTCCCTAAACTTCAAAACCAATTCATTAGTTAGTAAACCCTAAATATAGATATCAGATATCGGTAACACTGTCGAAAAGGAAAACAAGATAAGCTAGTACCTCTAATTTTGTTCAGAGTATAAGCTATCATATATCATATGCGAACCTGGAGTTGGTTTCAATCTTTGCTCCTCTTTTCTTGTTGTTGTTGTTGTTGCTGTTTTTTTCCTTCTTTTAATCGTACAAACAAGATATTGGTTTCTAGATTTTAATCTGATTGTTCTTTCTTTTCTTTGAATATAATTTTATGAAATTAGGTAATGTCACGTCAGTTAGTTATTTATTGACATCATACTTGGAATTGATATAAACCATTCATCTTTACTACAATAAAGCGAGGAGGCTAGGAAATTCACCAAAATGTGAACTGCCTAATTTGCCCCTTAATAAACTCACTCTCACATGGAAACACCGGGCTATTATAGTAAAAACCAAAAGAAAAAAAAAGAAGAAAAAAAAATAAATCAAATAAAAATATTGGTTATATCTGGGAAGAAACGTGCAATAGCACAAACGCATTCAGTTTTAACGGGGAGTTATCAAGGAGTAACCGAATCGATCAGAAGTTCAGAACAACGTGGGAAGTTATCAGAGAGTTGCAGTTACCACGATTTTCTAAATACAAAAGGGTCCCGACTGTTTCTGAAACCCGACCCATGCGACCAAGCCAAAATGTTTGCTCTCACTCCCCTTAGACACTTTCAGGTACTCAATTGGTTCTACTTAATTGTGCAATTTCAATCTTTTACATCAAAGTCTACCGTATTTCATTTGATGTTGGTGATGGGCTGTGTGTCTTTCTTGTGCAGATTGATTATTTCACATGCCATATTGATTCTTTCATGTGTAGAAGCTTCTGTTCTTGGGGGTTTTGATATATTCTGATTTCAGGTATGAAGATTGTACTATACTGTTTTGGTTCTATGAGTATGTCATTCTTTTAGTAATCCTCTTCTTCTTTTTTATTTTCTATTTTTTTATTTTGGATGTCAAGCGAGTCAGATTGAGATTTTCAATGAAGAACTACCGCGGAATTGGATGAAGTTTTGAGATACAGTGTAAGAGCTTGAAACTGAGATCAATTCGATTTAATGGGTTTATAATTAACCTACTCTAATCTACTATGTTTGTTTGGTTAAATTTGATCCTTTAGGGTTAGTCAACTGGGTTTTTAATTTTTCGTTTTTAATGGGCTACAGAGGTCGAAACCCCTATCGTGCTTACACACAGTCTATAGCCCTTTGAAACCCAATTTTGGTCCCAGTCGCTTACTCAGGCCAAGACACACTCAAAGTGCTCCTTACTCAGCTAGGAACTACTTATATTTTCGATGATCCAACAAGAGCACAATATGGGCCGCCCTCAACCTCGAGAGACCTTGAAAAGGAACTCACGAAAGGTTAAGGCCCAAATCTGCTTTGCGGCCTCTTTAACTGGACAGTTTACCAAATGAGATATAAACCTGAAAAGAAAATAAAACAAACAATCAGTGATAAAATTAATTAAGTAAACTAAATAACTAAACTAAAAGAAAACCGTAGGAGACTTTGAAAGTCCCCGGCAACGGCGCCAAAATTGACGTGGCCCGGAATCGGGGTGCGACAAATTATGAAACCCTGTTTTGACAATTGTAGTATTGGTAAATAAGGTTCGATCAATCTGGGGACTTTAGAGTGCTCCTGCGTTTACAAAACTAAACAGATTAGAATCTAATTCAAGAGTCATTTACAGAATATAAACAACAATTACATTTACATGATCTCAGGGGGGTGATTTTAGGGTTTGTTCTAACATTCCTATGAAAACAGTAAAGAAAAGAGACTAAGCTACTATTTACAAGTGATCGACTTCCACACTTTCAAAACCAGATTCCAGAAAACATGATCATAATCCAATGAACTTTAATCACACAATCGAGTTATTACCAAAGAGAAACACATAAGGGTTCTAAATACAAGCCTACGAGGTCATGCATTTAATCGGTTATTCTAAATAGTCATCCAAGCTAGAACGTCTGAACTTAGAACATTTGACATGCTGCTGCTATCAATACTAAAAGTATTTGTCTACAAACATGCAAATCATTAAGTAAAGAACGAACCCTAACATGCAAAGAGTTTACGTACGACGCTTAACCATTCACATGCAAAACATGCTCCCAACCATACATGATACGACCTCCACTACTGGTGATCGATACTTACCTACGAGGCTTAGTACAAATCATAACATTAGTTAGCATGCATTTTAACATAGGTATATCAAACACAAACATGCTTTCAACGAATTTCTAAGGCGATTGACTCAATCGCATAACATCATTAGAACAATGAAATCATGATTATTATTAACTGGAAATCACTTAGTTCTCAATAGAGGTTCCATCCAATTCGGAAAATAAAACACATAGTTCTAAAACGAAAACTAAAATAAGAATAAGATGGCCAGAAAGTACTAGACATAGATTTACACTTTTCAATGGACTGATTGGCCGATCAAGAACTTGAGGTCGTGCAAGGCTGTGCTAGGGCTTCAGTACTCCCTGGAACGTCCGAGGCAGCAAGGGCTTTTCTCCTTCTTCTTCTAGGGACTCACGGCAATGAGAGAGACTAAGAGAACTTTTCTGAATTTCTAGAATGTAAGAAGTGATGATGAAAACGTTTATCTCTGCTTCTATATATAGTGGTCTAGTCGAACCCTAGCTGTCCTCCTAGCCGTTGATTAATTTCTGATCCAACGGTGATGAATTATTACTTTAAATTCTGATTTAGTGACACGACCCGCCCCGAATTTCACCCTAAACCCGGAGTAAATCGTGCGGGGACCACCTCCAAGGAAAGATTTTCCGCAAAATTCGGTACAACCTCCCTTGAAAATGGACAACCCTTCCAATAAAAACCTGCAAACACTTCTAAAGGTTCCAAATTCAACCTTAACTTCTGGAGCCTTCGTGCTCCTCAAAAACAATCATCACCAACAAGATAAAAATATATACATTAAACCCAAGTATTCAGAGCTACTAGACACTAGCGGAAGCAAGAAAAAGACAAGTAGGCTAAACAGGTAACCTACTGGTGAAAGGTGGTGGAAATACGGGTGACTATGCCTCGTCTCCTACTAGATCCAATCCGAACTCTGCAGACAGGGCATTTTAAAACGAAGGGCCCAGGGGAAGACATTTAATAATATTAGAGTGAGTGGACAAAAATAATTTAATAATAAACTATTATGCATTCCCATTTTAATTTCATAGAAAAATATACTGCATACGGCAGCTTAAAGTGTTCAACTCATAAACTGATAATTTCACGACTAGCACTGGCTAGTCACAAACTCAAATAAAATGGAGCCTCTCAGGCTAAACCATATATATTCATATATTCGTATGTATCTACACTCGTCAGACTCCTTGTATGAATCCTAGAAACAATTTAGAAAAATAGAAATTCATACAAGGCTACAACGCTGGCGTCTAACGCTCACGTTGCGCCATAATGGTATTTTTCCTCATTATGACCGAAAATGGACGGTGTACATATACGTGTGGACTCCCTATATGAAAACCTAAATAAACTGAAAAAGAAA
Organism: Fragaria nilgerrensis; assembly: GCA_010134655.1. Classification (NCBI taxonomy): domain Eukaryota; kingdom Viridiplantae; phylum Streptophyta; class Magnoliopsida; order Rosales; family Rosaceae; genus Fragaria; species Fragaria nilgerrensis. Next base: position 15,257,597 of record CM020980.1, read on the forward strand.
GAAGTTTTCATATAGGGCTATGACGCTTGTGTCTAACACGCACGACACGCCATAATGGTATTTTACCTCATTATGACGGACCAAGCACGTATGGCTAGCTAGCATTTATATACATAATATTCTCATAAAATCCAAAACATATATATCCACCGAAAATCTCATTTTCGGGATCTCTCCAAAGGAGGAAAAATTATCAAATAGGCGAGAAATCAATAATCTCATCAAAATAAACAAATGATTAATAAAATCATTCATCGCATGCTTTTTATTTAAAACAAAGGTCCACTCACAAATTAGGCCTAAGCCTGATGACGCTCCGAGGCTTCTTCTGCTCGAGCCTCCTCACGTCCTGTTCCAAATATATAATTAATTTACCAACTGAATTCCAGTATTTATAAAATAGGCAAAATTAATCGAGAGCCATAATTACGCTCATCATTGCCTAAGTTCGATATTCTTAAATCGGAACGATCCAAACTTTATATCATACTCGGCAGTCGTATAAACAACCTTTCCCAGAAATTGATTTAAATCCTACGGTCGGATTTTATATTATTTAACCGCTTAAATACCAAACTTCGGAAATTCATAAACTTATTCAAAACTCGTCCGAAAATTCTAAAACTCATTCCATTAAATTCCTCATAAAAATCTCCACCTAAAACAGTTTTTCCAGCGGCGGCGCCGGCGGCGGCCGGCGACCAGCTCCGGCGACGTCCAATGTCCACCAAAATTTGACAGTATCTTCCTCTCAACCTCCTCTACAACATTCAAAACTACCACAAACTCCAATTCTAAGCCTAACCATGTCAATCGAACGCAAACACACAATAAGCCCTAGAATTTCAACTTCGAATTTCTCCTTACCGAGCTCAAGAGGGATCGAGCCTTTTGGAGGGGTTGTTGCACGGGAGGAGAGCTTCAAAACCGTACCAAGCTTGCCCGGATTGGTGGCCGGAGGAGGGAGTTCCGGCGACGGAAAGCCCAAGGCAGCCGCGCCTTTCGGGCGGCGTTACTCCTTCACGGCGACGCTACACGGCCTGTCACCGGCCCAGAAAGAGAGAGGGGACGGCGGGGGTCCGAACGGGACCAGTCCGGCGGTCGCTGGTGGCCGGACGGCGGCGGATGGCGTTGGAAGAAATCCGGCAGGAAAAGAGAATCGGGAGAGAAAGAGAGAGAGGAGAGAGAATCGGGAGGGAAGAGAGAGAAAATCGGTTGGGCTTGGCCCAACTGGTTCCAACCCAATATAAACCCAATCCAAAAATTTAACACCCCCAAAAATAATACCCTAATAAAAATTACCTTTTACTAGCTAAATTTACCATTTTTACCGTCGTTACATTTTTCTCCTACGAATAACTCTCCGAAATAATCGTCCCTCAAAACCCCTCTAGGGACCAATTAAACTATATGTCAATGTCGGAGATGGTAAAATTCTTATTATAATCAAGCTAGTAAATAAGATAAAATCTTACGGGTCGGGATGTGACATTTAGACCTTCCTAGAATTCTCTAGAATGTCTTGTGCAGTAATTCATTGCATGAGACTTGAATACGGACCAGGTACACTCCTTGTTCTCCAAAGGAACTCCCAGCGATTAAGAACTTTCCATCTTCTGCTATCAATCACGCCTTTGACGAAAATTCTCTTCCTTTATTTGTGCGTAATTAGAGTTCCTGCAAGGGAAATAAAATCAAATAGATAAGGTATGAATACTCAGAATTCAAACCATGAAATTAAAGGAAAGAATCTCCCTTAATTTTCTAATTTATATTAGCACAGATAACTCCTTGATTACTGCAGAATTCGTCCTTCCCCTTTTATACACGTTCACATATTCCTATTCCAAGTTGGATTAGGTTTCCTGACTTCAAATGGTTTCCCTGTCTCATTAGAAAAGAAAGTTTCCTAAATATTTTAGGAAAGTCAGAATAGGAAAGATTGAGAAATAGTAAGTTTCCTAAATCAAAATAAGATAGTTTCTTAAAATGAAATAGGCAACTTTTCCCTTTTCAAAACAAGAAAGTTTCCTAAACGACTTATCCTCAGATTCTGCGACTTAATGAGACTCCTTGCTGCACCAGGAATCCTCTTTTGATTATGATTTCTCTCAATTCTTGCTCTTTAGCCTTCGTTTGTGTAAAACTGCGTCTTTTGACCTAAAGAACATAAACAAACTAGAAATGACATTATTAAGGAAATAAAGAAGCTAAATAGGGTTGGAAATATATTAAGAATATAGCATAAAATGCGTGTATCATTGGTGCAGGATAGAAAAGAACATAATCAGTGGAGAAGATTAAATGAGTTTATATGATTTTCTTTTTGCAGGAAATTGAACAGAAGACTTATGCCGCGGATTCTTAGCCAAAAGAGGTTCGATATCTAATCCCTGGGTTTGTTTCTATGATCTATTTACGTCTTCAGTTCTTTTGTTTGTAACCTTATTGTTGAAAGTACATGATATTGGGTCTTTCTCTTTCATAGTTCCAAAGAACAAGTCAGATTAAATTTATCGTATTGAACTAATGAACTAAGCAAAGCTTATACTTGATGGTTAAAGAAATTGCTGGTGTATTTGGTGAAACCTCCAGTTATTTATGGTGCATACTCTCCTCGGGTTATTTATGGTGTAAATTGTTACATGAATTATTATACTAAATTAAATTTAAACAATTTCCCTTCAGTATTTTAGTTTGAATAGAATGTTATTCAACTTTCAATCGTTTAGATTTCACTGGCAAATACTACTTTTCTATGTTTATGATAACTAGACTAATAGATATTTGTTAACTAACTTAAATGTTTCTTTTTTTTTGCATGTTTAACTTCATTGATTGATTGATTAAGTTAGAAAGGGGCTTACAACTTGCTATCAATGATTCTCTTGGTTTGGATCCAGATTACTTTCTTTTTTTTCCATTTTTCTTCACCATTAAACTCGGTTTCCATTTGCATGCATCAGAACAATTTCTTATGTTTTCTGCCATCACTTGGTTTCCAATGATGTGTTCAAAGTTAGCCTAATATTACAGTTTGCTATTATGATTCATTGTTTATGTTTTTCTAGTATATTGTGTTTATATTCATGGCCTGATAGTCTAATATTTACTACTTATTTTTTGTTCATAAGGTATACTTTTTTTGTAGTTTCATTGTTGAAATGAAGACGACAAAACTCCTTACTCTTTGACATAAGCAGTACTATTTTTACACTATGTTTTAATTGGCTGCAAGATCATGGAAGAAGGTACAAAAAAGGAACCAAATGAAAGTGTGAGAAGAAAACGAAAGAAAGTAAGTAGGAGGAGTAGTAGAGGGCATTGCGCAGAGGGGGATGCAAAAAGTCAAGAAGATTGAAAAGGAATGACAGTCAGCAAACTAAAGAAAAAGAATACATAATTGTGGACAATTTGCTATGTTCTATCGTTGATGATGAGATAAATAAACATCAGTTTAGCATGTTACCCTCCTGTTAGTATTAGTTGAAGTCTTATTTCTGCAAAATCTGATATATCCGACCATTTGTAAATTTCTGTTTAACAATCGCGAATTAGCTTGGTCCACCACATAAACTATAGAATGTACACACTACAGTAAAAAGTATCATATAAGGTGTCATTTGCCATATCTTGACATAATCCCGCATGTATAGGCCATCAAATTTTCTAAAAATTGGCCAACGAAACCTTCAAAATAAAAAAATGCACTTCCGACAAGAAGGCTAGTTCAAATATCCTCTAAGATTTTCTATAGACAAAAGAAAAACCTCTAAGATTTTCAATGAATCAAAATAGTATGAAAATTTGATATCACATGAAGTTTACAAACCGTAGATTTCTTAGAGTTGTAGATTTGTATATAAATTTTTGTTTTTATATTCTTTTTGTTTGTTTAATTTTTTTTTTTGTTCATCTTCATCAAAGGGATAAAATTGTATTAAAAAAAATAGGGATGTGTATTTATAAATCAAGTATGTGTGAATAAAATTTCTTTTTATGTGTATGATGCAATGAGTAATACTAAACCATCTTCTCAAAAAAAAAAAAGAGTAATACTAAACCAAGCCAGCATTCGAACTCGGTATGTAATGTTTTGTAAGAGACTGAGACTTTTAAACGGGGTGACGAAAAGTGTTGTAACGAAATTGACAATTTTGACTAAAAGAAAGTTGCGTGTAACCTATGTTGCACGGACACTCCACTAGGGTGGAGTGTCGGAGTGTCCGACGCTCCGACACGCCGACACGACGCCCGACACGGCTAAATAAGTGTCCGACAAGCCACGTGGCGTGTCCGAAAAAGTTGACTTTTCGGACACGTTTTGGACACGTTGATCGGCTCCGACACGGTATTCCGACACGCCACGTCAGCGTTTCAAACTTAAAAAAAAAAACTTCGTTATTAACTCGGAGGTCGCCGGAAAATCTCAAAACTTCTACTCTTCGATTCTCCCTCCTCAGAGCTCATCGTGGACAACCAAAGACATAGATAGGTTCTCCAAGTCGAGGTGAAGCTACCAGCACCATCCATGCCTGTCGCCGTGGCCGGATTCGAAAAATCGCCGACAAACCCAGAAAAGCTTCTTCTTCTTCGAATCTCTCTCTCCTCAGCTTCCCATGGAAATCCAATATTAAAGCGACGTCGGGGAGGACGAGAAGAAGCTATCCATACCAGTCGTGCTCGTCGTCGTGGCCGAAATCCGAAGATCGCCGGCGAACCCAGATTTTCTTCCTTTGCTTCTTTTCTCTCTTACCGGAGCTCCTCTTCGTAATCCAACATCACAGCCACGTTGGGGACGACGTGACTAAGCTGTAGCCACCGGTTGGACGTCGGGAGATAGCCGAACAACAGAGAACTCCTCCAAGTTCCTCCGCTGCAGAGCAGCTCAAGACCGAGTCAATTTAGGCTCGAACTGATTGAGTCCAAAGTCCAAACTGACCCACATTCGTATATACTCCAAAATATACGACCTAGATCTTGCAGTCTAATAAATCAAACGGTCCAGATCAAGCCACTTTAAAAATCTATTTTTAATAAAATTTTAGATAATACTAACTTCCAAAAATCATTAAAAATAGCTCAGAAAAATCCTATAAACTCGTAACGACGTCTAGATTAATCCTATGAATTTATTTCATATTTTAGTATATTTTTTGTTTATTTAAAATACATAAATATATAATTTTGTTTGCCGTGTCGGAAACTCAATTTTTGAGTTTTGCCGTGTTGGCGTGTCGTGTCGTGTCGCCGTGTCTGTGCAACATAGCGTGTAACCACTAATCCCAGTATTAGTCCCCCACGATCCGCGTCATGAAGCTAACCTGATCAAAACGCTGTTCCCCCACCAATAGAAAACGGGCATTAGTCCCCCACGATCCGCGTCACGCCCCCAAACCCTCATCTCCACCGTCCATTTAAAAGGAGAAAACACAAACAAGCCCCTCCTTCACCGTGGGATAGCATTTAGAGAAAACACACGGAAACTAAATCCCCACGTTTCACAGAGGCCGTTTAGAATCTGGCTCTTCTGTACGTGAAAGAAGAGAAAGAAGAAGCCGAGCAAAATCTGAGGTACGACTTTTTCTTTCATTTGTTTGAAGCCAAATTAGGGTTAGGGTTTCGTTTCCTGTTCTAGTGCTGTTAAGCTGGGCCTCCACCTCTCCCCCTTCGACACAGAGAGTTTCAATCTGATTTGCTTAATCTGAGTTTCAATCTGATTTTCGTTTCTTTCTTTTTTGCTCTCCAGTGCCACCTGAATACAAAATTGGATAAATAACTGGAGCTGGCTGGAAACTAAAGATAACTCAATTGCTTCGGTCTTGTTTCCTGTTTTTCACCATCCTCCTTTTCTGTTGTTCATCTCCGGTGAATTAGCATAGCAGTCTGGGTAATTCTTTGTTTGATTTCAATAAACAGTGTTAAAATTTAATGTCTTTTAAACCGGACTGATTTATATATTTGATTTTTATTTTCAGAACTTGAACAAGCGAGAAGGAAAAAGAAGAGAGGGAAGGACAATTAAGGATGATGCTGAGGAATCTCCTGAAACGAAACTCGAATTCGTACCTTAGGCGGCTGGCTTCTGGGTGGAGTTGGAGATGGAGGAGGAGGACCTTTTGCAGTGAACCGCAGAGAGATTCTATCCAATACGACGTCGTCATCGTAGGCGCGGGACCGGCTGGTTTATCGGCGGCGATTAGGTTGAAGCAAGTGTGCCGTGAAAATGATACTGACTTGTCAGTCTGTGTCGTGGAGAAAGGAGCTGAACTGGGTACATGCTATGCCTTATGTATTATTACTTTTTGATCCTGTTCTAGTTTTGCTATAATTGTTTTGTGATCCGTGAAATAGGTGCTCATATTCTTTCTGGAAATGTTTTTGAACCCCGGGCACTGGATGAGCTTCTCCCCAATTGGAAACAGGAAGAGGTACCGCCAAATCAATTCTTTGCTTTATCTGCTAATTTCGAATTTCGCCCTTAATACTTTTGCCCATCTGAATTGCAGTCGCCCATCACCGTCCCTGTTTCCTCTGACAAGTTTTGGTTTCTTACAAAGAATCATGCATTTCCGTTGCCTTGTCCTTTTGATAACAGAGGAAACTATGTCATAAGGTGTTTGCTCTTATTACCTTGGCTCTTCTGCATTCTGTACCACTATGATTTTGTTCTTCTCTTCTTCAGCTTGGCTGCAAGTTCTCAACAACAAATACATTTAGGTCTTTTTTTCCCATGCAACTAATCTTAGTCACCAACTGAGTCCCCTCAAATATCTGAAAGAGTTAATCCTTATGGTACGAGTGGTGTCATAAGAAGTTCTGGTGTTAAGCATGAGACCTCAACTGAAAGGGACAAAAATATATACAAGTCCATACTTTAACTCATATCAAATTTTGAATGGGTCAAAATCATATACTAGTCTGCAATTCCATAACACTTCAACTGATATCAAATTCTGAGCTTTATTGTCCTTGTACTCCTGTTTTCTTTCTGCAGGATGAATTCTCTTTGAATGAGAGAAGCATTTGCTCATATTGAAATTTTTGAAAACCATTTATTGAAAGTTCCCCTTTTACTTTTTTATCAATTTATTTTTATTGATGTTATTGCTATCTTTCATGTATAATCTTTGTTATAAAGATTGCTTATTGACCAACCTGTTTGCTCTGGACCCTGTGATATAGTTTAAGTCAGTTAGTACGATGGATGGGAGTGAAGGCAGAAAAATTAGGAGTAGAAATATATCCAGGTTTCGCTGCTAGTGAGGTACTCCTGTTAATTTTCTCATGAGGTTTCTCAACTTACTGTTGATTCTTTTTTATTTGCAAGGATGTTCGGTGGGATACTCTATTAAAAAATTATGTCATTGTGCAGATATTATACGACTCAAATGACACTGTTGTTGGCATTCGAACTAATGATATGGGAATATCCAAAGATGGTTCAAAGAAGGAAAATTTTCAGCCTGGAATAGAATTGAAAGGCAACTCTCTCTCTCTCTCTCTCTCTGATGAGGACATCACAGTCAAAACTTTTAAGGTTTATGAGGGAAACAAACGGAAAAAGAGAGCACCTAATCATTCCCTTTGCATATGGCCTGATTCATTGCTCTCAACATAATTTTCCCAACTTGGAGGGAAAGCCAAGTGTGATTCTAGAAGTCAATGCCTGTCCTGTAACGTTTTTGAAAACGGTTTTCAAAAATAAAAACGAAAAATGAGATTGTTATTTTCAGTTTTAGAAATGTATTCGGTAGTTGATTGTTAAAATATTTTTCATATTTTATACACTAGGAAAATGAAAAAGTGAGAACGTCAAATTGATGTTTTCACTTTTTCTTTGTAAACGTTGAAAATATTTTCATCTTTTATTTTCCATGTTTTCAAAAATGTCTCACCGAACACATTTTCTTCTTATTTTCATTTTATAAAATGAAAATACTAGGATGAGAACGCCACCTAAGCTTCTTGTGTCTATTCACATTTCCATTTCAGTTTAGAAGTTCTAGGATTTCCTTTATTAGGTCTTTCATGCTTCAGTTTTGGATATTTAAGTGTTCTAATGGGTCTTTAATGCTAGTTAATGTCAGTTATATGCTCTAGTATAAATAAGTGTAAGTGCCTAATGGCTGGTTATGTTATGTTATGAATCTTATGATATGAATAAAATTATCAGTGTTTCTGAGTTTTCTTGTGAAAGGATTGGCGGCATGAAGCCTAGTTTTGGGTGAGAAGCCTAGTTTTGGTTGAGTGATTCGTAAATCAACGTGTGCTGTATGAGTTTAAAGCCCTAAGCTTCAGGCAGTTTGTATACTGCATCTCTCTCTCTTTCTCTCTCTCTCTCTCTCTCTCTCATCCACACACACAGACATGCACAGATTTATGCCCATGCACATGCTTATATGTACAACAAATATTAATGTTGTAAAAGTCCCTACTCAGAGCATGCGTGGCTCTTGTGCTGCCACTAGTCTGTGGTATTTGATATATTTTTGTTTTCTAAGTATTTAAAGTTAACAAGTTCTATACCATGTACATGTCTAATGAGGATCTGCTGTTTTGTAAGTGACTGAGTATTGTTTACATATTTATGTTTCTTAACAGATTTGCCATTATGCGGTCCTTTTTAGTGTTGGAACTTTCACTTCATAACTTCCACGAATAAATTTATTTATTTTTATTTACCTTCTCCAGAAATAGCTATGAACTTGGCTTAAAAGACCATGTGATTGATATGCAGGGCGGGTGACACTTCTAGCTGAAGGGTGTCGAGGATCATTGTCAGAGGTTTCCAAAAACATTTCTCTTACCTCCAAGATGTTCCATTATTGTGAACTTTCAATCTTTATTGTCAGTCAGACCAAATTCTAATATTAGTATCTCTGTTTTTAACAGAATATAATGGATAAATACAACTTGAGAGTGAAGGGCCATGCTCAGCATCAGACTTATGCCTTGGGAATCAAAGAGGTAGCAAATCATTAAAAACAAAGAATAACAGGAGAGAAATCAACAAACCCTTTTTTTTTTTTGGTACTTGAAAGCTTCTATTCTTTAATGACTTCAACACAGTAAAGGAACAATTATGGATTGTAATCAATGACTGAAGAATCGAAAATACTGGTGAAAAAATTTTGTTTTTCGCATCTTGTGATATTTAATTCACATACCTCATTGATATCCTCCTATTATCTTGATATATCTGGAAACTTGGCCAATATCAGCGAAATCTCGATTATTTCTCGTAAAAAGCAACCTGAATCCTTATCCAACTTGGCTGAACTGGAGATAATGATAGTGAGCAACCTTTAATTTTTATTTAATAATGTATTGCTCTCTTTGCTTTGTGGCTCTGTCCTTAAATAATACATCATGTCTTATTATATCTAATCTCCTTAGTATGAAACATTTGTCTGTATTAATAAAGTAATTTTGAGGTTTGACTGGTAAAATTTCATATCTTTGTTATGTCCATACATTTTACTGTACTTTGAATTATCATAACTCATACAATAAAGTTTATGAAACGTATTTTCTGAAATAATGTGGATAACTGATCATGTAAACATTTCATTATGAATTCCATATATATATATATATATATATATATTTTTTTTTTTTTTCTTCCAAATTTCCATCATTTTTTTTTTGAAATTTTACTGAGACCGAAATTTCCATTTTTAGGACTACCGATATATCCTTGATATCTGATATTTTTGTCCTTGATTGTAATACAGTAGTGTGGTTTTCAATACCCACATATAAAACGGTATCTGGCTTTAGATGTCGGTTACTTTTTTACGTCTGTACTAGTAAGCCGTTTCAGCTATATGCTATCAATTATTTTGATAATTAAGCACATAACGTACTTGTTAACTCCAGCAATAGTACCGTAGCCGTGATATTAAATTTATAGATATATACATATTTTTTTCATATGCCCATTATAAATCCACTTTTCAGACTCTGAACTCTAACTTGGGCCTGCTACTGCACACTACAATCTTTAGGAAGCTAAAACTTTACCATATAACTGGGTTGTACCTTGATGTGGTCCTAACTACAGAGCACCTGCGAGCGAACGACCACAATTACAGTGAACCTTTTTTGGATAACAATAATTTTGATTGGTCATTTTCAAGCTCCAGTATTTGTATTGTAGTCCGAAAATTATGTTATAGCATTGCTATGGGTTACTTTGGGCATTGTTAAAGATACTGTGTTTCAGTTTTTATTTTATTTTAATTTTTTTTATAAAGAAAAGAAATTCTTCCTCAAAGTACTAGTCGTTTATGTAGGTTTCTCTGGATTCTTTCTGGGTCTTTGAAGTAAAGTATCTCATGATACCAGTGCTTAAGCTATTCATTTCATGGCAAAAGATTTGTGTAGCTTTTCCTAATGTTCTACCACCATTATGATTTCAGGTTTGGGAAATTGACAAGGAAAAACACAAACCAGGGGCTGTGATTCACACGCTGGGTTGGCCCTTGGATCAGAAGACATATGGAGGTTCATTTTTGTACCACATGAAAGATAGACAGGTGGGCACAATATATTTCTGATTCCTTAATCTTGTTTTCTCTGCTACTCAGTAAAAAGTGTGGTTCTCATATGGTACCACAATATTAATTAGTTTGTAGTTTTCATTTTTCAGATTTGTATAGGCCTTGTGGTTGCTCTGAACTATCAAAACCCATTCTTAAGTCCATATGAAGAATTCCAGGTGACTAAATCATTGGTATCTCTGAATGATCTAAACTGTGATTTACGTTTGGGGTATGCAGCTCTCATAAAACTTTAGTGATTATGAGCATATTTATTTATATTATAATAATAATAATAATAGTAGTAGTAATGGTAATTAAGTATTATTGTTGTTGTTGTTGCTGCTGCTGCTGCTGCTGCTGTGTAATATTAATTTTCAAATGAGCACTATTTTTACTCTCTAGGCAGACTGGTTCCTAATTTCTGTAACTTTTTTCCTTTCTGAAGCTCAGTGAGGACACACAAACTTACCGCTGTTATTATCTAGATGGATGATTTGCTAATTGATGGACTCTTTTAGTTGTTATATTTTTCTCCATATGGGGATTGTAATTTAGTGAAAATGTTTTCTCTCTTTAGCTTCTGTTTTATATCTAATGTCCACAAATACTCTAGTCTTACTGATTAAACATTAATTTTTTTTCCCTGCTGGGCAGAAATTTAAGCATCATCCTGCAGTCAAGCCACTGCTAGAGGGTGGGACTGTTCTTCAATACGGTGCTCGCACCTTGAATGAAGGTGGCTTTCAGGTACATTAGTAGCTTTATATTTCCTTGATATACATACTGGTATGCAAATATCAAGGATGTAGACTGCATACCAAATGAGGTGCATCTCTCTCAAGTAATGTTTCTTGACATGGCCGCATCATGTTCCCTTGAAGCATCCTTTGTAGGCAATCTGAATTACTGAAGATTAAAGGCAGAAGGGTTTAAACTGAATTTCCATGATAATTACATCAATCATAGTGATTTTAAATAATCTTTTGTAGCAGCCCAGAATTCTTTGGGGTTGTGGGCTACTAGAAGTAGAAGCCCAGAAGGATGCCCAGAATTTTACTCTCTCCCAAGGACTTCCCTCTCCACCCCTCTATAGGTTTCAAATAATCTTTTGTTTCTTTCCATTTTTAAGCACCCAAACTACAGCTAGCAGCCCACAACCCCAAAGAATTCTGGCTTTTCTCCCTTTACCAAAAGCTGAAAGATTTTCTTTAAATAAAATCATTCCTCTCTGATGGAGTTGTCCAGTCCACTTTTGCCTCCCTAGATGACTTCTTCCAAAAGAAGTTTGCGACCCCACAATGCACAAAGACATGATCAACACTTTTCCCTTGAGTTCTGCACAAAATGCACTAATGAGGGTTAAAACAATGACCTGGTCTTCTCCTTTGAATAACATCGCATGTGTTCGTCCTCCCGTGTGCCACAAGCCATCCCAAAATCCTCACCTTGCTACAAGGACTCTCGTTCCAAAGGAAATTTCCAAAGCCGCTTCCCTAGAAAAGACTCATTTCTTGCAATTAAGTTCCCAATTCTCAGCCCTCCTATTTCTCTACTTTTTGACACAATCTCCCAGCGAGGCAGATGGTCTTTCTTACCCTCTCCAACTCCATCTCAGAAAAAGTTTTTTAAAATATATTCTAATCTCTTTGCCCCTCCCACCAGAATTTGGATTAGAGATAAATAATTAGTTGGGAGGCGGCTTAGAACTGCTTGGATCAAATGTCAGCCTACCCCCTCTTGATAGGAAAGGTTCTATCCTATGCTCCAATCTCTTCTCAACTTTCCCTACCACTGGGTTCCAAAACGAGGCTCGCTTTGGGTTGCCACCTTAAGGAAGGCCTAGGTATTTCATAGGCCAAGCTCCAACCTCACAGCCTTGTTCACCAGCCGGCCTTCTAATCTATCAACTGTGGTGTTCATTCCAACCTCGGAGCATTTTGATTTATTGATTTTCAGAAATCAAACAGAAGGTTTCTAGGATGTTGTTTAAGTTGTTCTGAGTCTGGTCATCATCCTTAAAGAAGAAAATTGTATCATCTGCAAATTGCAAGTGAGTAATTTCAACCTCTTCCCTCCCAACCACCAGTCCTTCAATCAGATTGTAGTCTCTTGCCTTCATAATTCTATTCAACACATCCACCACTAGAGTAAAGAGAAAAGATGGTAAGGGGTCACCTTGCATTAATCCCCGGGAAGCGCCGAATTTTCCTCTTGGTCTCCATTTATCAAAATAAAGAATTTCACTGACCACAGGCAACCCCCACTCATTTTCTCCATCTTTCTCCAAAACCTTTACTTTCCATAACATAATCCAAACAATTATACTCTACATGATCATATGGTTTCTCAAAATCAATTTTGAAAACCAACCTCTCTTTTGTCTTCTTCTTTGTCTCATCAACTACTTCATTAGCCACCATGACTGCATCTCTTATTTGTCTCCCTTATATGAACGCTCCCTTTTACGTGGATACGGTACAATGCAATATGAGGAAACAAAAAATCTCCGAGTATTTTAGGATATGGGTAAGAGAAGGATACGCCAATTTTAAATATCTTTTAATCATTTTTATTTAATTATAAAAGAACCATTGCATTGCTGCCTTCCACATCCATAAACCCACTGTTTTCATCTATGGAAGCTTCTTCTCTAGGACCAATTCTTCACTCATGGATACGCCTATTGTTTTCACCATAACCCTACTGTTTTCATCTACCTGAGCTTCTCCCCTATCGTCATGTTCCTGGAGAACACAATTCATTGCTAACCAATTCAATTTTTCTATTATATTGAAAACTCGATGAACAATACATTATACCCATTCAAAAGTACCTATCAAACCTAGAAAGATTGAAAGCAGAAGGAGAATAGTGTTGTGAATTCGGTCAATATTTGTGTCAAAGAACTGCAACGAGCACAGAAAACCAAGAGAGACAGCCACTGAGAAAAGAACACAAAGAACATAGATTTAAGGTGGTTCAGCAAAACTTCTGCCTACGTCCAGAAAACACTCTTCCACTACATTAATAATGGGTACACTAGAAAGAATAAGAGGTACACTAGAAAGAATAAGAAAAACACGGACTCTCTCTTCTCTTCCTATCTCTCTCCTCTTTGCCCTCTCTCACCCTAACTGAGAATGATACACTTTGCTCTTTTGTCTCTGCGATGCAAAACCAAGATCAGGATCCCTCCTTATATAGCCATAAGGATATCCAGATTTCTTCACCAAATAGGAATCCTATTCCTATTAGTGGTGGGCAATAATGCCGCCTCCTTCTCTGTAATCAACAAGGATTACAGGTAGGAACCTAAACCTACTGGGTAAACTTTCTCATACTCTAGACAAAACATCTAAGGAAAAACACATGGGCTGGAAACCCAATAAAGAGAAGGAGAAATACAGATCGAATTATTTTACAGTTTTCCTATAGCTTATCTAAAATTGGGTTAGTCGGATACATGTATCCGGGCGTATCCAATGCGTACCGCACTAGCATCACTATCCTGTATCAGTACGGTATGCACTGTCAATTTCATGTATTTGTGCTTTGTTGCATTAGCAGCTTCATTTATAATATTGTGGGTCTCCGTCCTCTACCACATAAGTCAGTGATTAGCAACGATCAGTCTACACAAAAGACATTGCCAATTGGTGCTCACCCCAGTGCTTAAAATATTTCTGATTTAGATGCCCATAATGAGCCAGAAAATAAGTTCTCCACTTCCCTTCCATAATTGAAGGCCATCTCCTTTTACAAAACCCAAAAGTTGTATAATTGCTATAATTTGAATTGAGAGAATTGAGAAAGGGTATATAACAAACTATATGCAGAATCCCCAGTCCAATTTTTCTGGAAAGCTTTCTTTCCCAGTACTCCAACTTAACGGTGTGCACTGAGTGAGAGAATATGCCGTTTTAGATTTATCTCTCTGTGGACACTGTCTTCAGTCTCTTGTCACGAAATTTTGGAGTCCCACAATTTATGCAACCCATTACCCATTGAATAATTGAATCCTCAAAAAGTCCTTAATGCTTAGACTCCCCCTTAGTGCCAGCCCTAAATAATTTGACTAGAGGCCTGGGGTAGTTCTAATGTATTTCTCTCTCTCTCTCTCTCTCTCATGTTTATAAATACGTTTATAGGGGCCTGCCTGTCCACCATATGCAATACCGTTTCAATATCTAAAACCTTAAGTTTCAGGATCTACCTGTAAAAGTCAGCCAAACAGGAAATCTTTGAGATATCTAATTGATCGAACAAGTAGACGAGCACAATATTTTCAATATCTGTTTGGTATTATTATGGTAGCTGGCTATATTATTTTTGAATTCGGCTGATTTTATGCAATTGAAACGGGACAACATGTTGCCTTCCATTTGCAATCTCTCAAATAGACTGAAAAAGAGCAGATGTACCCCATTTTCCTAGAAAGATATCTAATCAAATAAACCGACAGACCAGTACAGTATTTTAATGGTATCGTTATGGTTTTCTGCTAGAATATTTCTGAATTATGGTTGATTTTATGCCAAAGTGATTTTTGAGTGCTGGCCTGAAAATAATTTGGAAAGGGATGTCATTCTGTGTTCCATTTGCAGTCCTCAAAGACAGAAAAGATCACTGTATAGTCCATTTTCCTTGAATGAGGTTTTACGAGCATTTGAAATAAAAGAAGTGCAAGTGTCAGAATATGATTGACCATAAGGGCGCATGAATAACATTACTGTACATAGGTCTTCAATATGTACCAACTTTTTTTTTCCTCATTGTTTGCTGGTATATGTATATAAGTGAATTGATGTTAAATTTCAGTCTATCCCATATCCAGCTTTCCCTGGAGGAGCAGTTATTGGCTGCTCTGCTGGCTTTTTGAACGTGCCCAAAATTAAGGGAACACATACTGCAATGAAATCAGGTACGCTCCACCAGTCTTGTTGAATTGAAATTTTTCATCTTATTCACATTGCGTACCTGTGTGGAAACAATTATGCATGCTGAGTCGAGTTGTTCTACTTTCAGAATAGATAATTGATTGTAGTATTGTCAAATTTTGTAATAATATTTATAAATAGCTCCATCTTGTTTTGATTGCCTCACCACCTTGAAAAAGAAAAATCATAATCTACTTTTGTTTTCATAGCTCCATCCTAAACCCAAATATTTTGATTGCTTTGATGCATCCGAAGTGATGTGGAATAAAGAAGCTTGGATTGAAAGGCCTTTTGAACAAAAGAAATTTAAAAGAACAGGATGGGATTGTGTCATAGTCTGTTGGATGATTAACAACCAAACATTATTTAGAATGCTTTTAGGAATGTTTAAGTTTCATATTGTTTTAAGAATCTAAAGTTCTTAGGTAGCTTAGAAATATTAGGAATCATCTTTGTTCTGTCTGTTGTAGAATAATTCTAGCCCTTATAGTAGGAGAAAAGGAAGACTTGACTGATAAACTTTTTAAATCTCATGTTCTCTTAATTCTCTCCATTCTCTTCTCAATTCTCTATCTGCTATTCTCTTTGTTCTCTTCTTAATTATCTTCTTTCCCTTCCTAGGCTTTCGATTAAGGATTTATTGTTCTCTATTTTTTTTTTTGTTATAAGCAGCACATATTCTTTGTACAGTTGTACTTAATAGCTTCTGTAGCCAACCCTGGAAGTTGATGATCGCGGTGGTATTTTATGAGTTGGTCCACTTGATGTGTGTTTGATACGGCAGAAGGGAATTCAAAATTGCCCATGGGGAACTATATACAGGATACTGGTCCTGATTTTCATAATGTTTCATTTTCGACATACAAACCAATGCATACCAATAAATGTATCACATTTCAAGAAACAAAACACTTCGAGGGCCTATACCCGGCTGTTTCATGGCACATATTTGATTACTGCCGGTAGCTAAGAATACGTTTGTCATATTGGTGGTATTTCAGAGTTGGACCACTTAATGATTTGTTAGTACAGTACTTAATTCATATGGGCCATGTGAAATTGATAGAAACTTTGAATACTTCTGTGTTAATTGTAATATTAGTGCCTTACTTTTGGAATTGCTTTTAAAATTTAAACATAACTAACCTACTACTTATAGGCATGCTAGCTGCAGAGGCAACTTTCAGTGCTCTTCGTGAAGGCTCGAATATGGATAAGTACTGGGATGATTTAAGGAATTCGTGGATATGGGAGGAACTATATAGAGCACGGAACTATCGACCGGTGAGTAAGAAGTGTCCATTTGGTTGCCTTTTTTTGTTTTTATGTTATCTTTGTGTTGCTATACTGCTTGCTCATTAGTTTTCCATTGCTGTTATTGTAGTAAATATGCACCACTCAGATCCTTGTTTCTCTTTCCACACTTATGACTTTGTTTAATATTTGTTCATATAACTGACATTAACTAGAGCATATTTATAGTAAATATGCACCACCCATTCGGCACTTACACTTATTTATACCAGAGCATATAACTGACATTAAAGACTCATTAGGATTAAATTTCCAAAACTGAAGCATAAAAGACCTAATCAAGGAAATCTTAAAGCCTCTAAACATAAATGGAAATCTCTCTTTTGAAAATTTTCTTTTGGGATGGAGTTGCAAAGAGGTTAGAATCTCTTTTGAAAAATTTCTTTTGGGATGGATTGGAGAGAGGGTAAGAAAGACCATCTGCTTCGCTGAGAGATTGTGTCGAAAAGTAGAGAAAAAGGAGGGTTGGGGATTGGAAACTAAATTGCAAGAAATAAGTCTTTTCTAGGGAAGTGGCCTTGGAGATTTCCTTTGGAGCGAGCTTGTGGCATGTTGTAATAAGAATGGTTGGGATTCAAAAATCCTTGGAAACATATCAGCTGGTTTAAGTACAATTTCCCTTTGTCATAAACTAGTCGTGGGAAATGGCCAAAGGGTGAGGTTATGGGCAGATTCTTGCCCTTGAGCTTTTACTTTCCAAGGTTGTTCAGACTTTCGAGATACACCAATTCTTTGGTGGAAAGATTAGTTGTTCACTGTAGTTTTTGATGAGCTGGGATTTCGGATTCAGAAGAAATTCAAATGACCAGGAGATTGAGGAGCTTGCCGCGTTGATGGCTAAGCTAGAAAATGTCTGATTAGTGGAATGCAAACCAGATGAAAGGAGATGGAAGCTCGAGTCTACTGGGAAATTCTGTTGCAAATCTTTTCATAGATTCTTAATCAGTGGTGGATTAGACCCAATCTTTGTGCCTGCAAAGTTTATTTGGAACTCTAAGGCCCCCGCTAAGGTGTGGCACATGGGAGGACGAAAACATGTGATGTTCTTTAAAGGAGAAGACCACGTTGTTGGTTTTCCCTTCATTGGTGCATTTTGTGCGAAGCTCAAGGTGAAGGTGTTGATCATGTTTTTGTGCATTGTGAAGTTGTTAAGTTCTTATGAAAGAAGTTATTTAGGGATGCAAAAGTGGTCTGGACAACTCCATCAGAGGGGAATGTTGTTCAAAGAAAATCTTTCAGCTTCTGTTTAAGGGAAAAAAGGTGGAATTCTTTGGGGTTGTGGGGTGCTAGGTAGTCCTGGGTGGTCTGGATGGAAAGAAATAGAAGACTGAAACCTATAGTCGGGTGGAGAGGGAAGACTTGGAGTCAAGTTCTGGGCATCTTTATGGGCTTGTACTTCTAATGAGTTTAAGAACTAGTCTTTCTTCCATTATTCTTAACTGGGAAGCAGCTGTAGTATAATCTCTATGTTTAGTTTTAGTTCTAAAAGATGAGCTGCTATGCCTTTAGTCGTAAACCCTAAACCCTTTGCTTTTTGTCTCACTAAAAAGTTGTTTCTATTAAAAAAAAAAAAAAAAAAGACGCAAGGCAAATGTCAAAACTAGTATTAAATGGTCAATTAGTGTAAGGTAAGAAACAAGTGTAGAATCAACTTTCCAGCTCTAAACCAATAGGAACAAGTCTTCCTATTCCAAAGCCCATTTGAATACTAGAATAATTCCTGTGTGCACTAGTCTTCATTTACCTGGGTTTAATCCTAATCAATTAGGCATATCAACAAGCCAAATTCACAACAATTATCTCGGGGATGTGAATATCTTACTGAGCCTGATAATTTTGATAACCAATTAAACCCTAAACCTCCGGTTTGGATTGATTATGTGATGAAATTAATTGAATGGAGCCTATCTAAAACTTCCACACAGGTATCGGATTAATAGATTTTTAAAGGAGATCCTAATGACAACAGTAATTAGAGACAGCATTGCGAGATGCACATGATATCTTTGGGTTCCAATTAAACGCGGAGCGGATTCTCATATTAGGTTTAAAGGTTCGAGAAAAATAAATAAGCTATAAATAAAGAATGTGCAAGATCTGTTGACGAGGGCGCTATAACGGATCAATTCAGTCTATTGGAAAAGAAAGCAATATAGAACAGATTAGTAAGAACTCATCTCAGCAGACGTGTTCCATAAGACTTGCTAGTTTATGTTATAAACTGGTCTACGATTGTCTTGTCCGTAGACTTCTCTAGCTTGATAATGTGATGGTGGCATAACGGTAATCCATATAAATAAATCTATGTCACTAAATTTTCGTATGCTCTTGTTATTTCAGGCATTTGAGTATGGAGTTATTCCTGGCTTGGCCATAAGTGCGTTAGAACGGTGAGATCTGGTGGCCGTCTATCACATTAACTGATTACTCTGTTTTCTGGTTATCTAAATTTGCTTGTTGATATCTCTCGTCAATTTTTTCTGCTTACCAGCTATATAATTAAAGGGAGAGCCGCGTTAACACTGAACCATGGAAGACCTGATAATGAAGCAACAAATGTGAGTCAATATTCTGCATAACACGAACTACACTGACATGCATTAGTACCGACTGCTATTTTAATTTGAGGGTTCGATTTGGTTGACATTGTAAAAAGTATCACATCTAAGGGGGAATATGAAGGTAGGGCCAGATCCTCCTTGGTAACCCCCATGACTTGATTGAATTGAAGTCCGACCAGGGAGTGGAATATTCTTCAGGCATTTGGTTCGTAGGAGTGAGGGTTAGTCTCAAATTGATGTTGCTTAGTGGCCGAGTGAATTCACGAATTGGCATATGATGCTGATATCTCAATGTGAATATCATCGGGTTGGACATATTATTAAATTATTCACGTTCTTTGTCATGGATGCATTTGTAATAAAAGCATTGATTAAAAATTTAATATATTGTTCTTTCTTCTATGCCTTCTTCATGATTTTTCATCCGACCAATTGATATTTGTGTTACAGGAATCTTTGAAATAAACTAAGCATATCATTTTCTTCAATGCTGCTCAAAAGCTTCTTCATGAGTCATGAACAGCAGTCTTTATAATCTTCTGCTTCAAGTTTAACACATTGATAAAGATATTTACTCCGGGCTTCATGATTTGCTAAAGTTAGCAATTCTCGAATATATCATAATCATTAGAATCATATTGTTTTTATTTGTGTCCAATCACAACCACTAAGACCTGGAATAAGTTTTGGTTAAACTAGAACATATTACTACTGATGAACATATTTATCTGCCTAGTGTGAACTGATTTGTGCACTCTTATATATGCAGGTCGCAGAGTTCCACAGTCCAATTAAATATCCAAAGCCAGATGGGGTTTTATCTTTTGACATTCTAACCTCCTTACACAGGTTTCAAAAAACTGGCTGTTTTCTCTTTTTGCCTGTTTTCTTGTTTGTCTTAATTATATATTGCAATAGAACATAGAACATGCTAGAGTGGTAGCACTTGCTGTTGTGAATTGGTCAATGTGTTGAAACCCAAACAAGTAATCGGTCAATGTGTGTCGATAAACCCAAACAAGCATAGCTCACCAAGACAAACAACCACATATAGATGAATACAAGAACACAGATTTAAGGTGGTTTGGCAAAACTTTTTCCAGCGTCCACCAGGCAGAAAAACAATATTCCAGAAAGAACTCTCACTTCTCTTCCTAATATCTCTCTTCTTCTCCCTCTCTCACTTTGTAACTCCAAGAAGTGTATTTCACTTTTCTCTCTCTCTCTGATGCAAAACCAAGAGCAGAACCTTTATTTATATAGCCATCAGGATATTAGTTTTTCTTGACCAATTAGGATACCCATTTCTATTATCGGTAGGCAATAATGCCTTCTCCTTCTCTGTAACTGACAAGGATTACAGGTTCTCTGACATCAATAAGGATATCCTTCTTGGAACACCATTCATCAGTAGGAATCCAAAACTTACTGGGTAAACAATTCAGTAAAAACACTAGTATTAGGAATAACTTATGGGCTGGTTAACCAACACTTGCCAACATATGTTGTAGAGTAGATATTTTATCAACCTATTTCACCTTCATCAGCACTTAGGTCGATGCGAAATTAATAGCAGATTCATCCTTTTCAGACCTTAAACACTTCAGTTATCAATCATCAAGCGATCTGAATCGGCCGTTGATGATGTTGGGGGAACCCGTGCAAAACGCTCTAGCTAAGCCTTGCATTCGTGTTCAAGCAGTTCCCAACAAGCATCAAGCGCCCTTTGGGCTGTACTACGGATGACAAAAATCCCTGGGTAGAATACCCACGGGTATACGACCGTAATGGGGAAGAAATACGGTGTTCAACGGGTAACGGGGATGGGGATCCCTATTATTCGAATGCTTAAATCGGGTACGGGGTAGGTATGGTATTTTGATCCTCATCCCCATTAAGTGTGGAAAAATGATTGACATATAATTTATTATATATATATATATATTTGATATTTAAATATATAATTTATAAATAAATGTTTATGTAAACTTCTTTTGTAAATATTTTTTTTTTCCAATTCTCTTGATATTTGTATAAACTTCATTTTAATATATATTTTCTAATTTTCTTAATAAAACTTGACATAAACAAAGATTTTTTAACCAAACATTTTTATAAATAATTTTCTACATAATAGATTAGTAATATTGCTAACGGAGATCGGGGCAGGTAATGGGACTTTGGTTGGTCCTCAAAGGGGACGTGGATTGGGAATCCCCATTATTTATGACAAGGATCAAGGCGGGTACGGGGAGCTGGAATGAAACAGGGTATGAGTATGGTATTTCAATCCCCTTAACCTATTCTACTCATTGTCATCCATAGGCCGTACGCGTGGACGTACGGTTGCGGTAGTGCGAGTGCGATACAGTTGTCACCAGCTGTCTGCCAAGCCACGGGCAGCCGCACACTATGATGCACGGACACGGATACGGGGTACGGGTATGGGTACGATACGATACGGGGATACGTTTTTTTTATAAAAAAAAAGGATACGGGTACGTTTTAAGAAATAATAAAAATATATATTTATTATATTAATAAATTTATTTGACAAAAAATTACGAAAATAATTATGAAATAACACCAAACAAGCAATTTGAAGACATTGTTTAACAAAATATTCAACTAAAATAAATAACAAGTTCAAGTAAAAAACGCAACAATTAGTCTAAGTTCCACTGCTTCAATATTTGTTAGCATCATCAAAGATCACACCCTTGAAATCTAAGAAAAGCCAAGACAATTATACAAATAAACACTCAAACACATTCGGGTGCAAACAAAATAGAATTCAAACACATTACACATCTCTCTTTGACCACATCTCTTTATAGTATTATTAAATAGTAATTATACCTTTGTGGAACTTGGGCCAAGAGAGTTGGTTGCTGTGTTTTTTAAAGAAGAAAGAAAGAGAGTTGGTGGCTTCACTAGCTTGCTGCACCGCCTGCATGCCTGCAAGCTTGCTGCATTTCAATCTTCCCAGAATCCCTTCTCAAATCTCAGTCGCTCCAAGTCTCCAACTCTTGAGTCTTGAACCCCCAATCTGCAAATCTTGCGAAGGCAGCAAAGCTATTGCCTATTGGTACCCAGTCACTGAAAACAACGATTCACGAACCCAGAAGAGAGAATATAAAGAGCAGAAGAGAGGACGATACAACTGCTGGTGCGTATTAGGTTAGGTATTAATTTTTTTCTTTAATTGTTTCAACAGACAAAAATACCCAAAACGTATCCTATCCCGTATCCAAAACGTATCCATACGGTCAAACTATATTAAATAGTCTTCGATACGTATTTCAACCTCAGGATACGTATCTGAGGCGTATCCAGGACGTATCCGTATCGGATACGATACAGCATTCTCAATTTTCTGCCGTATCCATGCATCGCAGGCCGCACATCTATAAGTAGGGGCCTTACCCTCATCACCTTTTGAAGTAAAACAACTGAGCTCAACTGACTACAACTCCTTTCCATAATCCGTTATGTCTGACTTAAGCGTCGGAGCAGGTACGTCCGGATCCGTCCGGAATCCCCTCTACCTCATTGTTCGCATCTTGCAGGATTGACAGTTGGGTAGATAGATCGTCTTTTGCGGACAAACTCCTTTGTGAACGAGGTCAACAAATGGCCAACTCTAGCTATCCCAATATCCACCCCATAACAGATAAAGTAATGAAAACTGAAGAGCTCAGCGTAAGGTTGGCATTTCTACCCCATTGGGTAAAACCCGCTGGGTAATACTCACTGAAAATGGTTTCGGGTAATTACCCATTAGGTAATACCCATTATATAATCTGCTGGGTATGGTAATTACCCACCCATTTCTTTTACTGCATATATTATGCTGTGTATTAGGGATACTTATTGGCATTAATGTATTTAAGCATTGATCATTCTACAATTTTTTTTTTTTTTTTTGAGAACATTGATCATTCTACATTAGAGGACCTGAAGTATAAGCTGCACTCACAAACTCTATTTTTTTCTTGTCAGGGTTATTATTTCGATCGGTTTCATTTCACCAAAAAAATAAATTAACAAATAAAATATTGGCTCTAAATATATTTGAGTTGCCCTCGTTTTTAATGGACTTCCTCTAGGAACTTTGATTATTCTATAAACTCTGAATTGTTGATCTGGATATCTGTGGAATTTGTATTTGGAGTAATACGTTTGCAATTTTAAAGGAGCAATACAAATCATGAACATGATCAACCAGCTCACCTTCGGTTGAAGGATCCTAAGAAGCCTGAAGTTGTCAACTTGCCAGAGTATGCTGGTCCTGAATCACGATATTGTCCTGCACGTGTTTACGAGTAATTCCCATTCTATTAATTGATTTCATTTGACTTTGTAATTTGATTATCTCTGATTATTTTAAACTTGTAAATTTTAGGTATGTCCCTGGTGAAACCGGTCAGCTGAAGTTGCAGATCAACGCTCAGAATTGCCTACATTGCAAGGTAATACAAAAGTTAGTGGGAGCTAGTTGTTTTTTAGTATGTCAGAACTTGAAAAATATGCACATTCAATGGTTGGAAAACTCTTTGACTAGACTATGGACAGATTTAAATAGTTTGTGTCCTTAGTACCGACCAAGATTTTGTTTTATTTTCTAATTTGTCATCTTTCTATTATTTTGTTAGTTCATGCATATGGCATGTTCTTCTCCAAGTGCAACAAACCATGATAGTAGAGTTACTGCATTTCAATATATGACACCATGTTGCATGATTAAAAAGGACAATAAAAGCATAATATTTAGAAAACAACTCCTGTTTTCCGCCGTTGTCCATCACATTCCATCTTTCATTCATCTCTTTATCCTTTTTTTTTGTTTTTTGGGAATGAGAGCCTCTTTGTATTTTTTTGTACTTTTTTTTGGTGCTACTGTCTCTGTAGAAATGATAACCACCTACAACATATGAACTTTTGCTTTTGACAAGCCGCTCACAGTTACCGTCACATGGAAGGTTGGTTGTGAGAGGACCTGTATGCAGTGGTTGGAGCCAACTTTTCAACTGCTCCAATATGCAGATTCTTTCTTTCTTTGATCTTCTCAAAGTTTTTTGAAATCCATGATGGTAAAATATGAGCTCTTAATACCCAAATATGAGAATTTTTTTTCTTTGATCGTCTGAGAATTTGAGGATGTTGAAAGCCTTAGAAACTATGAATTATTTTTATAGACAACAAAAAAGCAAAAACAATTCTGCTTGTAACAATTCAGGCTTGCGATATCAAAGACCCAAAGCAAAACATAGAGTGGACAGCTCCAGAAGGAGGTGGTGGCCCAGGCTATTCAATAATGTAGAAGAAACACTGTTTCTGTAATATTTCTTTCTAAAATAATTAAATTGCTAACGGGAAAGGATTCATACAGTTTGATGTGGAATTTCCATGAATCTTACATCGGGTCAAAAAGTTGTATCAAAAGAATCATGCTTTCTTCAGTTTATGGAATTCAGATGATTTCTCTGAAATAATCACTGGACACATTTTGGTATTTTTGGTTTTAAATCAACGAGATCTAGTATATAAAACGTCAACAAGCAATATCAAGGAATATGCTATTTTTCCATGTTTTTAGTCTAGTTTTTTTTTCTATTTCCTCCGGTTTATCCTGTAGGATACTATCGCACGTTTCTTGTGCCTCTAGGAATATGGTCTATTGTTGTGGGTGCATCCTGTAGGTTACTAGGGTGTTTTATGAGTACGATTACTAAAAGGTAGTCTATCTTATGTACTAGGTGAGGTATGCCTCACAACTACTTGTTTATCGGTAGATGATAGTGGTAAAATATGTAATGGCTACTTTAGACCTTTGTTTTACCTCAATTTAAGAAAGTCTAACTGACTATTTAAAAAAATAAATAAATAAATTTTATTAAGAGCGGAAAAAAAAAAGCCATCTTCTATGACGTTACTTGGAACAAATCTAGATTAATAGTAATAAAATATATTTTTGCCTAACAAGATCGCTCACGCATCAACATTTCGGAATCCCAAGTTTTTTGTCTGTCTTGCTTAAATTTTCATGGATATTTCCTTACGTGTTCTTGGCTATTAACATGTCGCACAAGCTCTCTTACAAATAAACGTTCGCTGAAACCGTGGAAACCAAAGTTTTTGTACTTTTTGGGACCCTCCATACACCAACAACATTGATCTATTACCTTATTGCTTCAATTTTCTTGGATATTTCTTCGTGTTTTCTTGACCATTTACCAAGCCGTACAAGATTGGGTACGTTGATGTTCTTTGAATCCCTCAAACCAAGTATTTTCATACGCCAACTACATTGGTCTCTTAACATATTATTTCAATTTTCTTGAATATTTCTTTGCCGTTTCTTAGTTATTTAACAAGATCTTATAAGATGGTGCACGAATAGATGTTCTCGGAATGCGTGAGAACCCAAGTTTTGTTCTTCTTACGACATTGATCTCTTAAATTAGTTCTTCAACTTTCATGAAAAGTTGTTTGTGCTTTTTTTTACATTTAACAAGATCGTACAAAATCACACAAGAATCGACGTTCTTGGAATCCATGTAAAACCCAAATTTTTTTTTTCTTGGGAATACCAACTACATTGGTCTCTTAACTTATTTTTTTTCAATTTTCTAGGCCATTTAAAAAGGCGTACAAGATCATACGAGATAGTATAATCGCACACGTTCTTGGAATCCATGAAAAACCCATGGATATGTTCTTCTTGGGACCTCTGTACACCAATGACATTGGTCTCCCAACCTATTTTTTCAATTTTCTTGGCCATTTAACATGGCATATAAGATTGTACTAGATGGTATAGAATCACAATGTTTTTGTTCTTCTTTGTACCACCATAAACAGACGGCAATGATTCCTTAACTCGTTTATTAAATTTTCATGGATATTTCTGTGTTTTTTTAGACATTGAACAAATCGTACAAGATCTCATGCGAATCGAAGACCTTGGAATGCGTGAAAAGCCATGTTTTTGTGCTTTATGGGTCCTCCATAAACGGATGACAATGATCCCTTAACTCGTTTCTTCAATTTTCATGGATATTTCCTAGTATTTTTTTAGCCATTTAACAAGTCATACAAGATCTCGCGCGAATCAAAGTCCTCAGAATCTGTGAAAAGTCATGTTTTTGTGCTTCTAAGGACCTCAATAAACCAATGACGATGATCCCTTAACTCATTTGTTCAAGTTTCATGGATATTTCTTTGCATTTTCTTACACATTTAACAAGTCGGAAAAGATCTTGGGAGAATCGAAGTCCTTGGAATCCGTGAAAAGCCATGTTTTTGTGCTTCTTGGGACCTCCGTAAACCGACGGCAGTGATCCCTTGTAACACCCTAACCTTAGATTTAGATGATTTAACAAATTATTTCTCAAATAATTTATCAAGATCAATTTTCAAAGCAAGATTATTAACTCAATCAATCAGCAGATTATTCCTTACCTCATCTCATCTCACGGCTCAAAAGGAGTGACAGCCAACCAACTGTCACACCCCATTGATTAACTCTACCAATTTTCGTCTCACAACTTCAAGAGAGACGGTCTCCCACATCAAAACCCACGAACAAGCCATATGCGAAATGAATTCCGACATCGTCGTCATCGGCCCATCTTCAACTAGCAGCTAGATCTAAGCACCCATATATAATCACCTATTTCTAGAACATCAATCATTCAACAGACTTAAAGACCCATACTAGTCCTAAACCTAAACAGCAACTAGTAAATTAGTTTGGTTTTTGCACTTTATCACGAGTGAAGTTCAAGGGGGTTGGTTGCTTTACATTTGGTGCTGATCTTTCCACTCAAAAGATTGTTCCTTACAACCACAAAACCCATTATTGCATGTCCTTTCTTTGATATAGAAGACCTCCCATACGAGGAAATAGATCAAAAGACTTGCTTCTTCAAATATATAAAATGCAGGGATCAACTGAGGGTACATTTTGGGATGTCCACATCAACACACACGTTATCACATCCCAGGACCCATCCGCCGTAACACGATATTGTCCGCTTTAGGCCCACCGGCCCTCACGGTTTTGTTTCCGGTAGCTCAAGAGCAGCTTCCCAGTAGGTTACCCATCCTGGGATTGCTCTAGCATCAACATGCTTAACCTTGGAGTACCCATCCCCTCCGAAGCCGCTGAGCCACCAAAATGCCTTGAGTTAGATTGGAGGTGGGCATGTACATATACAGCACATAACCCCTCTCCGTTTGGCCGATGTGGGATATTACAATCCACCCCCCTTGGGAGTCCGACGCCCTCGTCGGCACACTCGCACCACACGACAGAGTGGCTCTGATACCATTTGTCACATCCCAGGACCCATTCGCCGTAACACGATATTGTCCACTTTGGGACCACCGGCCCTCACGGTTTTGTTTCCGGTAGCTCAGGAGCAGCTTCCCAGTACTCGCACCACACGACAGAGTGGCTCTGATACCATTTGTCACATCCCAGGACCCATTCGCCGTAACACGATATTGTCCGCTTTGGGACCACCGGCCCTCACGGTTTTGTTTCCGGTAGCTCAGGAGCAGCTTCCCAGTAGGTTACCCATCCTGGGATTGCTCTAGCATCAACATGCTTAACCTCGGAGTACCCATCCCCTCCGAAGCCGCTGAGCCATCAAAATGCCTCGTGTTAGATTAGAGGTGGGCATGTACATATACAGCACATAACCCCTCTCCGTTTCGCCGATGTGGGATATCAATGAGTACCCATCCCCTCCAAAGCCGCTGAGCCACCAAAAGGCCTCGTGTTAGATTGGAGGTGGGCATGTACATATACAGCACATAACCCCTCTTCGTTTGGCCGATGTGGGATATCAATGAGTACCCATCCCTTCCGAAGCCGCTGAGCCACCAAAAGGCCTCATGTTAGATTGAAGGTGGGCATGTACATATACAGCACATAACCCCTCTCCGTTTGGCCGATGTGGGATGTGACAAATAGTAATTGTCACATCCCGACCTGTAAAATTTTATCTTATTTACTAGCTTGATTATAATAAGAATTTTACCGTCTCCGACATTGACATATAGTTTAATT
This sequence comes from Fragaria nilgerrensis, assembly GCA_010134655.1. NCBI lineage: Eukaryota > Viridiplantae > Streptophyta > Magnoliopsida > Rosales > Rosaceae > Fragaria > Fragaria nilgerrensis. Next base: position 15,286,035 of record CM020980.1, read on the forward strand.
GGTCCCTAGAGGGGTTTTGAGGGACGATTATTTCGGAGAGTTATTCGTAGGAGAAAAATGTAACGACGGTAAAAAAATGGTAAATTTAGCTAGTAAAAGGTAATTTTTATTAGGTTATTATTTTTGGGGGTGTTAAATTTTTGGATTGGGTATATTTGGGTTGGAACCAGTTGGGCCAAGCCCAACATATTTCTCTCTCTTCCCTCCCGATTCTCTCTCTCCTCTCTCTCTTTCTCTCCCGATTCTCTTCCCGCTGCCGGATTTTCTTCTCCGCCGTCCGCCGCCGTCCGGCCACCGTTCGCCGCCGCACCGGTCCCAAAAGGTCGGCCATCAACCCAGCTTCCATTCTAGACCGGTCACAGCCTCCCTAGCGCCGCCGTGAAGGAGCAGTGCCGCCCGAAAGGCGCGGCTGCCTTGAGCTTCCCTTCGCCGGAACTCCCTCCTCCGGCCACCAATCCGGGTAAGCTTGGTACGGTTTTGAAGCTCTCCTCCCGTGCAACAACCCCTCCAAAAGGCTCGATCCCTCTTGAGCTCGGTAAGGAGAAATTCGAAGTTGAAATTCTAGGGCTTTTAGGATGTTTTCGTTCGATTGACTTAGTTAGGCTTGAAATTGGACTTAGTGATAGTTATGAAAGTTGTTTGAGATGTTGAGAGGAAGCTGCTGTTAAAATTTGGTAGAATTTGGACGTCGCCGGAGCTGGTCGCCGGCCGCCGCTGTCGGCGGAGCCGCTGGAAAAATTGTTTTTGGTGGAGATTTTTATGAGGAATTTAATGGAATGAGTTTTAGAATTTTCGGACGAGTTTTGAATAGGTTTGTGAATTTCCGAAGTTTGGTATTTAGGCAGTTAAATAATGTAAAATCCGACCGTAGGATTTAAATCAATTTCTGGGAAAGGTTGTTTATACGACTGCCGAGTATGATATAAAAGTTTGGATCGTTCCGATTTAAGAATATCGAACTTAGGCAATGATGAGCGTAATTATGGCTCTCGATTAATTTTGCCTATTTTATAAATACTGGAATTCAGTTGGTAAATTAATTATATATTTGGAACAGGACGTGAGGAGGCCCGAGCAGAAGAAGCCTCGGAGCGTCATCAGGCTTAGGCCTAATTTGTGAGTAGACCTTTGTTTTAAATAAAAAAGCATGCGATGAATGATTTTATTAATTATTTGTTTATTCTGATGAGATTTATTGATTTCTCGCCTATTTGATAATTTTTCCTTTTTTGGAGAGATCTCGAAAATGCGATTTTCGGTGGATATATATATTTTGGATTTTATGAGAATAGTATGTATATAAATGCTAGCTAGCCATACGTGCTTGGTCCGTCATAATGAGGTAAATACCATTATGACGTGTGACGCGCTCGTTTCCGGGCGTGCGACAATTATAAACCCTGTTTTGACAATTGTAGTATTGGTAAATAAGGTTCGATCAATCCGGGGACTTTAGGATGCTCCTGCGTTTACAAAACTAAACAGATTAGAATCTAAATTAAGAGTTATTTACATAAAATAAACAGCAATTACATTTACATGATTTCTGGGGGGATTTTGAGAGTTTGTTCTAGCATTCCTATGAAAAAGGTAAAGACAGAATATAAACTAATATGTACAAGTGATCATCTTCAACACACATTAACCAGCAATTCCAGAATCAAACAAACAAGTATCAACATGTCTCAAACATAAAATCAATTTCATTGCCAAGTGATATCAAAAACAAACTCGAAACACAAGCCGCAGCGGTCATGCATTCCTTTAATTCTACTTACTTTATTTCCTAAGCATAGAGAAGTTTCTACCTAGGATATTTCATGCAAAGGCTGCGATCGATACTCTGTGTCACTCAGAATACCCGTCTACACTAAACATGAATCATTAAGAGTTAAAGAATTCTGAATTTAAACATGCCCAAGTTTATAGGAAGCTGCTTATAACACTACCAGGAGAAGTACTTTAGCCGACGAATTATATTCGTCGGCCTGTTATCCTAACTCGTCGGCTATAGTGTCGTCGGGAAAGGGTCGTCGGCGATGACTTAAGCCGACGACCCTAGAGACCGTCGTCGGCTATTGTCCAGACTTTAGCCGACGAACTATTTTGTCGTCGGCTTTTGTTCATGAATTTAAGCCGACGAAATAGACTCTATCTTTCGTCGGCTATACTCCCAGACTTTAGCCGACGACAGAGGACGTCGTCGGCTATACTCCCAGACTTAAACCGACGACACAACACGTCGTCGGCTATACTCCAAGCCTTTAGCCGACGGAGCTAATATATTCGTCGGCTAAAGTATATAATTAAAAAATTAAAAAATAATTATAGCCGACAAAATAGAGCCTCTTTCGTCGGCTATAGTGAGTTTAGCCGACGAAACATGCCATAATTCGTCGGCTAAACTATAAAAAAATAAAAATAAAAATACTATAGCCGATGAATTGTGGCGTATTTCGTCGGCTATAACTCCATTCCAGTATAAAAAAATACACAAAATTCTTAAATTACCATTCCAAGTAAGCTGCAAAATACACCAAAACAATTCCATATATATAACCAACAAGAAGCACATAAAACTATATAAGGTATCAACAACACAAAATCTAAATGATCTAAATCAATATCCGGATCTGGGGCCTGCTGGTGAGGAGATTCCGGCAGCTGAGGTATGTCTATAGGCGCAGGCATGGGCGGAGGTGGAAGTCCCTGAAGCTGGGCAGCTGCCAAATGCTGGAAGTACTGGTACATCTGCTGCTGCTGGGCATGCTAGGCGGCATGTAGGGCTCTAGTATAGGATCTATATTCGGCGAACTGGGCGGCATGAGCGGCAGCCTGAGCGTCAGCATGAGCAGCCTGAGCGGCTTGCTCTCTCCGTAGTCTCTCAACTTCCGACTCTAGCTGAGTCGTCCTGCTGCTGGTCGAGGCTGCCTTTCGTTGAAATCCTAGAGTGGTCTTCAAGACCCCCTGACCCTTCTTTCCTAGACCCCGGCAGTAGAAGTTGTTTTCTCGCGGTGGGAAGGCTGTGCCCATGATCCTCGCCCCAACCCTCGGATCTGAAGTGTCGATCCGGGAAATGGCTTCGGACATCTCTTCCTCCTGCGTGTCCGGCCATGTCTCTCTCACTATAGCACTCATCACCTCGTCACTAGCCTCCCTCACCCTTACCTAATTGGATAGGAAAAAAAATTATTAATTAACATTTTAACATATATATTAGTAAAATTAAAAATTCCGTAAAAATGAAAGATTACTTACTATATCCTCCTAGGAGTCAGGATATGCCTTCTCGTACGTATAGACGTACTGGTTGACCTCTGGATGTTCCCTGGCCGCCTCGTCCATGAAGACAGCGAACGGTCTAAAACCGGCATGATGGTTCCTTGTGTTGCGTTGCCGGTTCTGAGCGTTCGCCCGGGAAACCGCCTTCAAAGAAAAAAGTAAACTATTAGTAAAATATTTTAAAACGCACGTACTTAATGATAAATTAACTAATTAATTTATTTAAATACCTGTTTACGAGGGTTGTTGAATTCTGATGTCAGAAGCCAACGCCACTCGTACTCTCTGTACTGAAACTCAGCAGGGGTAGCAGAACGTGCGTTCCTGTGCGTAGTCCAATGGGTCCGCAACTCGTTCTTCCACTCCTTGTACCTACAGATACAACAAAAATATTAGAAATATTATTAATATGACATACAGTTTTGTTTTTTCATTAATTTCCCAACGTACCTTCCCCCATGCACAAAGTCCGCCCAGCTGCTCTTCAAGGGTTCGGGAACCTCAAACCACACCTGCATTTAACCGTTTATTAGTTTAGTTTTTCCAGAAATCTACAATGTAATACATAATATTATTCAGGCATTTTGTAAACTCACCGACATCGCGTTATGGGTCATGTCTTTAACCTCCTGCGGGACCTCGCCCCAGTCTGACCACAACATAGGGACTCTATCCCTAATGAGCGCTCCCACGCGGCCGGAGTACGTCCTCGACTTTCCGCCCGATACTACGTCGCCATCCCCGTCAGTACCGATGACAATCCTCCCTGAGGTACCGACGATCTTCTCCAGAGCCTTCCCTGTGACGGGGCCTCTCTTCTTCTTTGCCGGCTTCGCTCCGACGGTGCCTATGATATGATAAACCAAATTGATTATTAAAATCGGAATCGGAGAATTATAAGAAAACAAATCATTCATCTTTCATTACCTGAGGGCGAGGACGCGGACGCGACGGATTCCGCCTCCGATGATGATACCCTCACGGAAATAAGAGGCGTATCAAAAGGCACGAACCGGTACGCCGCTGATGGAGCCACTGGTGGGGGCAGTGGATAAATCGGCGTCCCTGAGTCATCGACTACAAGTATGGCCGGTATTATCCGCGGAAGGAATATGTGAGGCGGCGGCATCTGTACCCCAGATGACCCACTATCCGAAGAAGTAGGAGCTGGAGTGGGCGCTCGGTGTATCTCAGGCATACGGGGTGCAGACACCTCCGTCTGAGGCTGAGCAAACAACTGCCTCGTGGAATAAAGGAAGCCCCGCTGCCTCGATGAAGGGGGCACCTCCGGCTGCCTCTGAGCCGTCTGCAGAAGGCTCGCATGTCTAGCTGTCATAGGGCCCTGAAACGACGTCTGAGGGTTGCTAGAGGTTCCCTCAGACGATACGGACCTTTGGCCCTTCGAACCCTTCGTCGATCTAATATTACCGCTCATCCTATTTAAAATATTAATTTGAAGCAAGGCCACAAAATCAAAAAATGCAAACTCATTTTAAAAATGTAAAAAATATATGCACTTCCTAAATACTAATTTTCACTTCCTAAATACTATTTTTCACTTCCTAAATACTAATTTTCACTTCCTAAATACTAATTTTTCACTTCCTAAATATACACTTCAAAAATAAAAATATACACTTCCTAACAACACCACAACATTGCAATTGACCGGAAAATCAAAACAAACACAAAATACAAAACAAATATACACATTTCCTAAATACTAAATACAAATATACACTTATTAAATAACAATATACACTTCCTAAATACAAATATACACAACAACACCACAACATTATATACACAACAACATTATATACACAACAACACCACAACATTACACTTATTAAAAATAACTGAAGCTCAAAAAACGTACTCGAGGAGGAGGAGGAAGGACCGGAGCAGCAGGAGGAGGAGGCCGGAGCAGGAGGAGGCCAGCCGGCCGGAGGAGGAGGAGGAGGAGGCCGGCCGGAGAGGGAGAGGGAGCGGAGGCCGGCCGGAGAGGGAGAGGGAGTGGGAGAGGGCGAGGAGAGGGCGAGGGAGAGGGAGAGGGAGAGGGCGGCGAGAGAGGGAGCGAATGCACAGGAGGCGAATTTCGGAGAGGGAGAGGAAAAGGATGGAGGCTAGGGCATACAACCAGTCGAGCTGGGTTATACCCGAAGACTTTAGCCGACGAAATAATAATTTCGTCAGCTAAAGGTAATAATTTCGTTGGTTAAAGATAATAATCTTGTCGGCTAAGCTAAAATTCGTCGGCTAAACCTTTGAAATTCGTCGGCTAAACAATTGAAATTCGTCGGCTAAACACAAAATTCGTCGGCTATAATCTTTTAAATTCGTCGGCTTTATAACTTTTTATACATTCATCAAACTGTGACTGCTGCTCGTGATGATCAAACTTGAGAACGGAAATCCGACCGTCAGATCTGACCATCATGATAAAATACATGGATGGGAAAAAATTCAACTTGATCAAACAAGGTTAAGGGCTCGATCCGGACGGTCAATCCGTTAAGTCAAACCCCTAAACGCACGGAAAAGGTCATTGGACTGTCTAAATTACGTATTTTGGCCGGACCTTCAACTGAAAATAGTTTCAAATCGATGAGACACAACAAGTCGTATAAAATTTTTACCCAAAATAACCACCGAAGATAGGGCTACCCATAGGGAGAAAGAATTGAAAATTGGATTGACCGCAACTATCGGCACCGAGACATGACCGGAATACCTTGATTTTTCAACCGTAGACGTATTTCACCATTCTGGTCATGTCTTATTTCACGACTTTTTCACGTTTGAAGGTTCTACGTATAGTTTGTTTTTGAAACGGAACATTTACCTAACACTTAGTAAACAAGTTATACAACATTAGTAGGCATGTTCTGACTGTGATGATCAAACTTGAGAAAATAAAATCCGACGGTCAGATCTGACCATCATGATAAAATACATGTATGGGAAAAAATTCAACTTGATCTGACCAGGTTAAGTGCTCGATCCGGACGGTCAATCCCGTAAGTCAAACCCCTAAATGCACGGAAAAGGTCGTTGGACCGTCTAAATTTCGTATTTTGGCCGGACGTTCAACTGAAAATATTTTCAAATTGATGAGACACAACAAGTCGTATAAAAATTTTACGTAAAATAACCACCGAAGATAGGGCTATAGTATGTAACAGAAAAAGTTTAGGGTTTAGCCGACGAATACCCTAAATCATCGTCGGCTATACTATGTAATAAAAAAATATAAAAATTAATAAAGCCGACGAAATATTAGGGTATTCGTCGGCTAAGATGGTTTTAGCCGACGACTTCTACTATACTTCGTCGGCTTAGATGGTTTTAGCCGACGACTTCCTTTTCAATTCGTCGGCTATAAGTTATTTTAGCCGACGACTTCCTTTTCAATTCGTCGGCTTTAATTTATTTTAGCCGACGACTTCTAGTGGTTTTCGTCGGCTTAGACGGTTTTAGCCGACGACTTTTAATATAATTCGTCGGCTAAGAGGGTTTAGGCCGACGACTTATGTTGTATTTCGTCGGCTTAAGTAAAAAAATACAAACCCTAAAACAGAAAGTTTAAACTATACTAATTTCCTGTTCATATATCACCAAAATTCATATAAAATAACAGAAATATGAATTCAACATATGTAAACTAGAAATGAAGGTAATACAATCTTTTTTATTACAAATTAATGTATTACATCCGAAGAAATTAAAACTAAGGCTCGTAATCGGAATCATCCGATGAGTCTTCTTCGGTGTCAGAATTAATTTCTGGTAATCTATGTCTTTCCTCATCGCCAGAGTCTTCGTCTGTTTCTTGATTTGGATCAACATCAATAAGCCTTGGCTCTTCATCACGAATTCGCACCGAACGACCCGCTTTAAAATTATTAAGGCGAACGGTAGAGGAGTTAGGAATACCTATTGCATTGGGCTCTTGATACGCAACATCAGGGTCTTCGGCCTCTCCAAGTGTAGCCGCCCGGTAAATGTTTCGAGGGTGCACAAGGTTGACTACTTTCCACGCGTCACCCTTAGCAAGGTCATCAAGATAAAACACTTGTTTTACCGATGTGGCAAAAACGAACGGGTCATCTTCGTAAGAACTTGTAGCAGTGTTCACCGATAATATTTCGTACTGATCGGTTTTCATGCTCTGCGGGCTAGTATCAAACCATCTACACTTGAAGAGGTGCACTGTCATGCCTTCACCGTAAACGAGTTCCATCACTGAATCAAGAACACCGTAATAGTCAACTCCATTCCGCCCACCATGCGCCATCACCCCAGAATTCTGTGTTCTCCGTCTGCTGTCTCTCTGTTCACATATAAATTGCACGCCATTCACTTTGCACATCGGATAAACTCTTGACATTATCGGCTTCATCGCTAGAAGTCATAGTTCGTGTGACCAATTTGGGTGACCATCAAATTGAATATGGTTCATCTGCAATTTACAATTTAACATTGTAAATATAGATAATTATGCACTAAACATAAATACGTACATAAATATTAAATTACGTACCCAGCCGCCAAAATAATTTGCGAACTCCCTGTTGTGGTACTCGAGATCACCTTGAATGTCTGGACAATATAGATGGATGTCTTTCCAGTATTCAACTTCTGGACAGTTAATCAATACCCACCAGTGGGCAATGACTAGCTCATGTGGTTGCAACCTGTAGGAGTCTGGCAAAATTCCATAAACTTCAACATCACTGGAGAGTATGGAAAGAGTGAACTTCGGTACATCTACCGGCATGGCTTCGTCTGTTTCCTTCAACGCTCCTAAATACAACTTCACGTAGGTGACGCACTCGTGCGCAATATATGCTTCATCTATACATCCTTCAGGCGCGGATTTATTAGCCACATAATCTTTGTAGTCTCCAAGTTGCCTATAAATCAAGTTGCAAAGTGTTATGATTATTGAACATGTATATAGAAAAATTGGATTGAGGAATTCAAGTGTAAAAAACGTACCTTTCCATGGGATACATCCAAGTGTAGTGTACTGGACCGGTAAGCAACAATTGCTCGGGAAGATGGATCATCAGGTGAGGCATGATGTCAAAAAAATTTGGAGGAAATATCCTCTCAAATTTACACATGATATAAATGATGTCCTCTTGCATTTCCCGGAGGTTAGATTTTGTCACTTCCCGTGTGCATAACTTCTGAAAGAATCTTGCCAACGCTACTAACGGCTCCACCACCTGACGGGGAAGGAACGGTCGAATGAAAACAGGGAAGAGACGTTGTAGCAGGATATGACAGTCATGACTCTTCAACCCGTACATCTTATTGTCCCGGAAGTTCACATACCGGGCTATATTTCCTGCATAGCCTGAAGGATACTTCACACAACTCATCCACCTGAAAATTACGTTCTTCTGGTCAGGCTTCACGGTGTAAGGAGCTTGAGACATTTTTTTCTTCCCTTCTTTCAACCACATATGTCTTCTTAACTGCATTTTTTTTAGATCAATGCGTGTCTTAGGACCGTCTTTCGTCTTCCCCTCTAAGTTCAGCACTGTGCCCACCACACTGTCGGCTAAAGTTTACCATAGCCGACAAAAATTTCAGTTAGCCGACGAAGGAAAATGTCGTCGGCTAAAGTCCACTTTAGCCGACGAAAAAATGCTTCGTCGGCCTAGTTTTTTTTTTTTTTCGTCGGCTAAAGCCTTTCTTCTGGTAGTGTTAACCTGTAAGCATGTAACACATAGTTTCGGCTATTATTACATAGCCTTTACTACTGGAGATCTACACTTACTTGAAGAAGCTTAGTATAGATCATAGCAACACTAACCTGCAGATTAGAGTTTTAGTGAAAACAAAACTATGCATCTAATGAAATCAACAAGGCATAAAAAAAATCACATGCTGTCATAGACAAGTCGAAATATGCTCGAATTTATTCTGAAAATTAACCTATTCATGTTCTTAACAACCAGCCAATTCCAACTTTGAAATCCAAATACAGAAAACAAAGAACAAATACAAGATAGAAGGAACAAGACATGAGTTACACTTTATAAATCTTCAAGGAAGCTTGAGATGTTCGAAGGGTCACACATGCCTGATACTTCTCGGCAGCCTTCTGGAGAAGTCCTACAAAGGTGCCGGCTTGAATTGCTTCTTTTCTGGAGAGGCGTCGAAAAGGAGAAGGAAGGCTAACGTGTTTTACTGATTTTTGTGCGAAGAAGAGATGATGAAAATGTTGCTCCTTTGCTCCTTTATATAGTGGTTTGGCCGAACCCTAGCTGTCCTCCCAGCCCTTGATTAATTTCTGATCCAACGGTGATGAATTAATGCTTTAAATCCTGATTTAGACCTTCCCAGAATTCTCTAGAATGTCTTGTGCAGTAATTCATTGCATGAGGCTTGAATATGGACCAGGTACACTCCTTGTTCTCCAAAGTAAATCCCAGCGATTAAGAACTTTCCTTCTCTGCTATCAATCAGGCTTTTGACGAAAATTCCCTTCCTTTATTTGTGCGCAATTAGGGTTCCTGCAAGGGAAATAAAATCAGATAGATATGGTAGGGGAATAACATAATTCAAATGACGAATTTAAAGGAAAGTATCTCCCTTAATTCTCTGTTTAGCACATATAAAATCCTTGATTGCTGCAGAATGCGTTCTCCCCCTTTTATAGACATTCACAGATTCCTATTCCAAGTTGGATTAGGTTTTCTGACTTCAAATGGTTTCCCTGTCTCATTAGAAAAGAAAGTTTCCTAAATATTTTAGGAAAGTCAGAATAGGAAAGATTCAAAAGTAGTAAGTTTCCTAAATCAAAATAAGAAAGTTTCCTAAAATGAAATAGGTAAGTTTCCCTTTTTAAAACAGGAAAATTTCCTAAACGACTTATCCTCAGATTTTGCGACTTAATGAGACTCCTTACTGCAATAGGAATCCTCCTTTGATTGGGATTTCACTCAATTCTTGCGTTTTAACCTTCTTCCGTGTAAAACTGTCTCTTTTGACCTAAAAACAGAAACAAACTAGAAATGGCATTATTAAGGAAATAACGAAGCTAAATAGGGTTCGAGGTACATTAAGAATATAGCATAGAATGCGTGTATCAAATTCCCCCACACTTAGCTTTTGCTAGTCCCTTAGCAAAACCAAACTAGCAAACAGACTCTAACAAAAACAAACAGAATCGAAAATTTACAATGTATGAAAAACTCAAACTCTAATGCCCATAACTATTGTCTCCGAATCTCAACTCTCATGGCATCAAAATTAGCACCCAACCAAGAATCATTCCATGAAGTTTCAGAAGCTAATTGCCATGCATAGATCACATATTTACACGTAGGACCTGATAGAACAATGGTGATATTTAAGCTCAGCATGTTTCAAACAATTATGATTCATTCTCACAAGGTATGCACTCATTCTTCACTCAGATTTTCTGGCTAAATCACTTAATAAGTATACAAGACAGAATCAGAAAGCTTGCATTTATAAGAACAAAAGCACAATAACACAGAAGTAAAACCTCATGAAAGAATATGATTACTCACACAAATGAACCATACCATAGGCTCAACTCTTGGAACAAACTCCACAGATCAAGTTTTACTCATGTTTTAGATCAAAATGAACTTTACAAGGTATTAATGGGGCTAAGCTAGGGGTATGAATTTAAGAGTAAGGAATTGCAGAATTCCTAAGGACCTAGCAGAGCATTATCCAACGCCTTGTGTCGCCAAAACAAGGACCAAGACATCTTTTGGTCCTCCAAAAACGTCACTGCACCTCCTTACACAACATGAAACAGAACAAAAGCCAAATATTTCAATTTTAGGCCTTCCATTTACATCAGAACTCCTGATTCACAAAACAACAATAATGTCCAGTATTTCTTTTCTTTTTATTCTTTCACGGCATTTTTCTTTTCTTTTTACGCCACAAGGACATTACAGAAGCTCTTTCCCCCACACTTGCTCTTCATCATCACCTCCAGTAATCTTCACACAAAATGCTCTATGACGTGCTCGTTACCGGGCGCGTAATTTAAAAACCCTTTTTTATCAGAATGTAGTATTGGCAAATAGGGTTCGATCAATCCGGGGACCTAAAGGGCGCTCCTGCAGTCATGGTTACACTCAAGAATCAGTAACTATAAGTATTTACAAGTATTCAATTACAAATATACACATGGTACAATAGATAAAAGGGGGGGGGGTTTTGAAGGTTTGTTCTATGTTCCTACTAAAACAGAAAATAAAAGCTAAACTATATATACAAGTGATCGATTCATTCAACATATCCATCAGAGAAGACTCAGATTCTGACCACACATCAAAGTTCACGTTTCAACCTTAGCAATCCGATAACATGCCAATTCAAAGAACTAGAAACAATCTCAAAATACAAGCCTACGAGGTCATGCATTTTATAGTTCTACTTACTTGTCCCTAGCACAGAACGTCTAGAACTAGGACATCTCATGCAAGGTTGCTATCAATACTTAGTGTATCTGTCTACACTTAACATGAGTCCTTAGAATCTATAGAACGAGATTGAACACAATTATATTATGAACGTCACAACAGGGAACTGCATAGTATACGTTTTCAGCCATTTTGACATAGCTTCCACCACTGGAGATCCATACTTACCTACGAGGCTTGGTATAAATCATGGCACTAGTTAGCATGCATTCTAACATAGTAATAAAACAAAAACGCATACTTCCTAAACAATGAATTAACAAGATCAGATTGCCAAGAATATCATGAACGAAACTTCAACATGCTTTACTAAAATTCTGAATCTATTGAATACAAGAACAAGCAAAACATGCTTACAAATCCAGAGTTTAACATTCGAAACATGCTTTCAAACTGTAAAGAAAATCAAAACAAAGTAAAGGCAGTGTTTACACTTTTTTTCAGTTTCCAAGGAAGCTTGGCAACGTCAAAAGGATGTTTGGCTTCGTCCTTCAAGTCTCCAACTCTGCTACCTTCGTGGAGAAGTCCTTCAAGGTCTGGCAAGAGAGGATGAACTCGGCAGGGAGGAAAAGAAGGCTTGCTGCTGCTTTCGTATCTCTCTGGTTTTTACGTGAATGAATGATGAAAATTGTGAAACATAGAGTCTCTATTTATAGTGAACAGACCCGGCCCTAGGTCTTCTCCAAGCCCTTGATCAACTTCTGATCCAAAGGTCTGGAATAATTGCGTTAATATCTTGAATTAAAAGTCTGGCGCAATAATTCCTTGAATGTAGCTTGAATAGCAACCAGGTGCATGTCTTAATCAGCAAGAAAATCTCCTCCTTATTTTCTGCGTCAATCATATCCTTGAGGAAGATTTTCGATCTTTTCATTTCCTGCTGCACACAATTAGTCCTGCAATTTATGGAAATCAGATTAGGGCATAATTATGTACCAATCAAGAATCTTAATAAAAGGAATAACAAATAACTCCCTTATTTTCTGATTCTCAATCAATTAAGGATTCCATGATTTGAGGAAGATTCCTATCAATTTGCTGCAGTCATAAAATCCATGTTTGGGCTCCTAAATTTCGTCCAGAAATCTCTAGATATTTCTGGTTTCTTTCTTTGCCTCTGACACCTCCAGCAAATCAACTCTTTAATTTCCTTTCCTTCTTTTACTCAATTTCTTGTCTCACCAAAATAGAAGGTTTCTCAAAAATGATTAAGGAAAGTCCGAATAGGAAAGTTTCACATATAATAAGTTTCCTAAATCAAAATAAGAAAGTTTCTTAAAATGAAATAGGCAAGTTTCACATTTTGAAATAGGAAAGTTTCCTAAATGACTTATCCTTTGATTTACCCATTTCTGCACCTAGTGAGATTCCTTGCTTGAGTCGTAATTGTTTCCTAGTTTGACTAGGATTTCTCTTTAATTGCTGGTTTTAGCATCCTTTTCTGCTTTTATGCTCTTTTGCCTTCACAGTAACAAAACATGTTAGAAATGGCTTTATTATGAAAATATCATAGCTAAATAGGGAAGGAAATACATTATAAATATAGCACTTTGTGCTCGTATCACTCTACTAGGCCCAAAGGACATGGGTAGAGATATGCTATACTAAGCTCAGGTAAATTACATAGGTGATGAAAGAAAAGGCTTAATGTAGGCTCAAAGGGCTCAAACTAAGGGGTGTGCAGCGCACACAAATGGGGACACAAGTTTATTTGGCAATGGTGATCATCCTAAAAAGTTCCATTTATCCTTTCTAAAATCAGAGCGTTTTATGATTAAAAGTTTCGAAAGTTCACAAGAGTGAGTTCTAGTCATCTCTAGTTCATTAAAAGCTATGGTGAGCAATCAATCAAATTGAAAGAATAATGAGGTTTTAAACAATTTATAGCCAAGAAAACGAATCAGAATATTTCAATATCAGCACTCAGAAAGAATAGCACATATATAGGCTCAAAAGCTCACATTAAAGATCATATGAATCAAAGCTTGTCTTAACATGCTCATTTCTGTACCAGAGATTCAAATCATATCCACTACGTTTCACATGATTTCCATTCATTTCAATTAACTTCAGAATATCAGTTGGAAATCATCTTGTGATCTTATCCATAATTTCAGAGATTATAATTATAGACAGTTAAGGGCTCCTAAGACTAAAAAACAAACAAAAGACTCAAAAAGCACACGAAATTTTTTGAATTTTTGACATTTCTCAAATTTATGTATTTCAACATGTAAATCCTTCCCCCACACTTAAACTCTACATTGTCCTCAATGTAAAACATAATATAGCATGCAACCTAGAATAAAAGCATGGAAACAGGGATTCACAACGAAACAAACGAAACAAAAACTAATTAACGAAAAAGTAAGAGTTTAAAGTTGAGAAAGCTCCCCCTTGTAGACATCCCATACTCACGGCCTTCGGGTAGGATTGAAATGTGGGCACCTGCCTCAAGGTACATGACCTCGACCTTCAAATGAAAGCTCCTTGCAATCGATACGTCAAAGTAGATGTAGGGTGTCCAGAGAGTTGAGAAACACTTGTGATCTCCGTGCAAATCCCTGACTGGATTTAAAGTCAGTAGAACTGTATTTCAAAAACAAGAGATTAATCCAACTTTCACAAAATTATGCTCAGAAAAAAATAAAAATACGGAAGTAAAAATAAAGAAAAAGTTGGTCAAAAATAGTTGCAAAAAGGTGCAACAAACCACTAATAAGTCTATTACAAAATCCAAAAGCTTGAATAAAAACAGAAAGTCTCAAAATTGCACAAGTGTGCGACTTGATGTAGGGCTGCCTCCCTAGAGCGCCTGGTTTAACGTCCATGAGCTAGACATATGACTTCCATCCTCAATCATCTCCAGCAAAAAGGGTGTCTTCATCAACATTGTTCATCCAGCCTTCGGCAGCAGAGGGAGAATCTGGGGGAGAGTAGGACTTCCTTGAGTTGCCATGGCTTCCATAGCTAAAAATTGAATCATTATCAGAATTGTCCTCATGTTCATCGGAATTCATCCCAGACATCCTTCCATTTCGAGCAGCTGGTGGTTTGGGTGCAGGCTCAAAGTATCCACCAAACACCTCCTCAAAGAGTGCAATCATTTTGGAGTGCATATCATCCATTCTTTTGTTGATCTTGCTAATGGACTCAAAAAGGACGACTTGCTCCTTCTGCAGCTTTGCAGTGGTGGCAATTAACTTCTTCATGCGCTCCTCTTTCTTCCTCTTGGTAATCATCTTGTGGGGAGGGATGAGGTGGGCTGATTTTGGTGAAGTGGCCTCCATCTTGGGCAGCAGGGATGGCTGAGGAGAGCTTGCTGGATCTGGAATTCTAAGCTGGGCTTGTGCAACCCTTTCTTCATAGACATGGCGTGGCCACTCTTCCCTTCGTGCTGGTTGCACTTGTTCTGCCTCATGCTTGACCTGCTCCTTTTCAGCTCCTCCTCCTCTTGTGAATTTCTTCAAGAACAGCTCCTTGCATGCGTCCCAAGTGACGCTGTGATCAAGCTCTGTGAGAAACCACTCCATGGCTTCTCCTGTCAAGCGTCGGTGGAAGATGTTAACAGCCACAGCTTCTGCATTGAGCTCCATTGGAACCATGAGCGCACACACGTTCTCCACTTGTACAATGTGATTTGCTGCACACCATCCTCCAGTACCGTCAAACATTGGTACCACCTTGAGCATGTTGTAAAATGTTTTACCCTTCTTGAAGTAGTAGATTGTATCCAGGATCGAAGGCTTATTGGGGAAAGTCATCTGTAATTTCAAAGTAATTGTTAGTATTATGACACACAGTTTACAGGAGTAAAGTTAGACAAGTTAAACAAAGATGAGTTTCCATAAACACATAAGACACTACACGTCTGCATTATCCTATGCTTAAGTTTATTTCGACTCTACACTTAGGTACGGGAACAGAGGACATTGGTGTGCAATGGGACTGAAACAGCTACCCAATCCATAGTCATGTTTGGTCCAATATACCTTAGTGCGACTTACAACAAAGTTTAAATAACAATAATACAACACTACTGATTCTAAATTTTATTCACCCTTCAAATTCATATCACAAGTTGTAAACTGTATTGATGAGATTATAGGCATTGACATCTAAACATAAGCAATTCCGTGGTTTCAGAAGGCTTGAATGACAAGGCCGAAGTGAAACGGGCTGGCAGGGTTTCGTTTTCAGGAGTTAATTCTCAAATGAGGTCATTTTCTATCTCAAACAACAATCCGATTGGCAAAACTTCATCCCTGGGAACGCGCAGACCCTTGATTCTCGGACTGCTAATCCCTAGAGGTGTTCACTGAGATTTGGGAGGCTCTGTTCTCCAACTTGGGGATTTGAAAGAAAACATGACTCTCTTCTTTCCTCTGTAATCTGTGCTTAGATTTAATTAGGGTTTAGGGTTTATAATAATTCCAGAAAAACTTCATATGTAATCAACTACCTTCCTGGTTCACAGAAGTCATTCTTATTTCCAAGCAATACAATTTTAATTTATTCAAAGAAATGAAAAGATAAAAGTATGATTCTTTGTCTCTTGTAACCAAAAAAAAAAGCATGATTCTTTGTTTGGGTCTTTTGACCCCGTTGTATCCAAAAAATAAAGAAAATAAAAGCATGATCATAGACACAAATAGAGGTTAATTGAGGTCATCCCAATCCGCAATCCGAATCTGAATCGCAAGCGCATGGTCGTTGATTAAGAGAATATCAGACGCAATAGAGAGAGGGAGAGAGAAGGCTGCTGTACCTCAGGGCGACGAGCCTGGATCATGTTGATACCGTCTTCATCTTCCTCGATGACGTAATCGTCGTCGTCGTTGCTATTGTAGTCGGAGGCGGTGTCGTTCTCGTCGCTGTAGAAGCCGTCGTCGTCGGATTCAACGTCATTGGCGTCGTGCATATCGTCCTCGGAATCCATCCCCGTCTCTCTTCTCTTTCTGTTAAGAGAAACAGAACCAAAATTAATTAGGGAAAGTGCGTTATGTCACATCAGAACTCGGCAACTAAATTGTAAATAGAGCATCATTCATGAATTAAAATTAGAAATTTATCAATTTTTAAATAAATCTTTACTCTAACAGTGTATTTAAGAAGTTAATAAATTTAAAATTTATAAAGAAAATTTCAATTTATCAATGTTTAAATAAATCTTTACTCCAACAGTATACAGTATACTTAAGAAGTTAATAAATTTAGAAATAGTGTGGCTATTGAGACCTCTAAATTTGCTCATTATACCTCTCATTCTCTCTACACCTCCCTTTTACTTTCCAATATAAATATTTGTTCACTAGATCTCATTTCAAATTCCTGACATAACCTTAGTTATTTATTAACATATATTTCAATCAATTAATTACCTCTTATTTACTCAATAGAGCTCTCATTCTTTGTTTTTTTCTCTCTTTTTGTTTTTTAACATCCATTATCCCTATCTTCATTTTTTTATTTTTTTTCATGCAAGAAAATGTTCATCATGAACTATTCTATATATCTTTTTAATTGTTTTTTTTCTTTTATACGTGTATTTTTTCTCCATTTTTTTTTCTTTTGAATAATTTGATCTATATTTTGTACCTCATAATAAATTATTTCAATAAATATATATTTTCTATAATCGATAGATATTAAAAAAATTTATAAAAATATTTATGCACCTTGCAAGTATATGCGTTCAACATGTATAATAATACAAAATTTTATGTCATATGATCAATATTGATTAGTTTTTTAGCTCTTATAAACTATATATATGCTTTAATAAAAAAGAAATTGAAAAAAAAAATATATAAGGAAAATAATAAAGAATGGAATCAATTATTATTGAATTGGAAAGTCTAAAGAGAATAAATATATTATTTTCTTATATAATTATTGTCCTTAATAGTCATTGTGTATGAGGATGTATATGTCATTTGATAATTCAAAATAGAATGAGGTCCAGTGAGCAAATTTGGAGGTCCTAATAGCCGCACTCATTTAGAAATTGATAAAGAAAATTGATAAATTTATCAATCTTGTGAAGACAATTAACTAAAACTTAACTAATGTAACAATTTAGCAATAGTGTTGAAGCAAAAGTTCAAAAATTACTATTTTAAATCTAAATGTTGACAAATTTAATAATAAATTTAACTCTATTGCTAAAGATGCTTCAACAATGAAACCGCACGTCTACGTTTAAGCTATTAGCATTTTACCCGCACGTGAGTGAGTGGTTGAAGAACAGTTTAAACTTAAAATGTTACATTTCGTTGTGTTATGATGAAAATATTTTAATTTCTATAGATTTTAAAACTATGAGAATGATTAGTTCACAATAACATTGTTCTCCTTCTTCTCTCTCGAGGCTCTTTAAATCGTTTTCCAGATCTCATTCTTCTCATTCTCTTTCTTGTTCTTTCTTTTCTTTTATAACAATTACCAACACTACCTCTACATGTTTTAAGCACCGACCAATAAATCCCTTGCTATAGCGCAAAACCTTTTCCGGTACGAATCGGACGATGAGGAGACCGAGAAGCCATGGATGACACAGCTCGTTGCTTGGCTCTCTGTTGCTGCGAAGTTGGGGACTAGAGCCCCACCTACAAGGCACGTGCACACAAATGACCGTTGGGGGCTCGGTTCATGAGCTTCAAATATAAACCCTCTCTGCTTGTTTTTCCCCTTACAAAACCCAAAAGGCAGAGCAAATCAGAGAAAAAAGAGAAGAGAGGAAACAGAGAAAAACCCACAAGGATTTCTCGTCCTTTCCACCATCAAGATTTGATCATGGACACCAGAGCAGTTGTTCCTCCACAACCCAAAGGTATATTCATCGATTTTGATCTCAATCCGGAGCAATCTTTCTGGGTTTTGTGAATTTGGTTTCAATTTTGGGTTTTGCATGAGTTTCTACGGTTTTTGGACTGATCTACTTCTTGGGTTTTAGGATTTATATGTGATTGTTATATTGGGATTGGTTTTGAATTTGGTTTTTGATGTTGGTACGTTTAATTGTGTGTATGAACATCTGATTGTTTGTATTGGTTGTGATTTGAATTGGGTACTCTGTTCTTTCCCTGTTTTAGATTTTTGGGTCTCTACCTTTTTAGAATCTTGCCTTTCTGGGTTTACTCTTAATTATCTGTATGTTACTGTGTTTGTGGATTTTTGATTCATGGGTTTCTGGGTCTCTGCCTTTTTCTTCATATAAATTTAGAATTTTGGGTTTCTGGGTTTACTCTTATCTGTACAAGTTTACCATTTTGCATATCAATTGTTGTGATTCTTTTGTGGGTTGATTAACCAAGCAGGTTTTATCATATTTGATGTACTACTTGTTCTTCTTATGTTTGAGACTTTGATGGACTTCATGTAGTTCTGTACAGAAATTTGAATTTGATTGTATTACTCATGCTTGTGTTTCTTGAAGGGGATGGTAAAGTCCATGAAGAAGCACCAAGAAGGAACCAGCGAGCAGCTCTTTTTAGTGATAGGACAAATGTTCAGGCAGGTCAGGTGACTAGGGTCGAAATCAAAGCGAAGCCCCCTCTTCAGATCAATCGCCCCGTGAGGAGGAGATTTCATGCCCAACTGTTATCAAATGATGACAAAAAGAACAATGTGGTAATACCCCTTGACAACTTTTTTTCAACACTAATCTCATATGAAGTTTTAGCTTTCAAAACTTGGAGTTGATTCTGAAACTTTATTGCATTTTGGACTTTGGTAAATTTGTAGAAAAAAGTGCTCAGTGTTGTAGACCAGGCAGCTCAAAATAGAAAATGCACCCCTACAACGAATGTTACTGAGAGATTTTCTATGTGCAGTTGTGATTTGTAGACCAGGCAGCTCAAACTTTTTTTTTTTTTTTTGCTTATAAATCAATGTGCAGTTGTGATTTGTTAAAATCAGTTTACCTGCTTCTCATTTCATGTGCATATCTTTTACATATGAAAATACAAGAGAGAAACCCACACTCTTCACAAAGTACCAACATGAGGGCCACTGCAAATAAGCAACCAATATTTCGGACTACGGTATGGATGTGCAGCAAGAAAAGTACTCTTGTTGAAGACCTCGTGCAAAGCATATTGTATATGTATATTGCTATATGGCATTTACAGTAAAATCAATGCAACAGTTAGAATTTTGACATAAGATTATATTGTAGCATCTACTCTAGATGGGTGACCTTAAGTTCTTGAACGGAGTATTTCTTCCTCACAAAAGTACTTTGGTAAAGTTTGGTTGCTCGACATGTGATAATTCTCTCATGTTTTAAACTTGAGCTTCTTTCCTTAAGGATTCACTCCAACACTAGTGGACATGTGATAGTTACATAAGTATTCATTTCCACTTCTTTTAGTAACTAGTTATGTACTGATGAAAAGTAACATGTTCAACCTTGCGTTTCTTAGGATAACAGAATAGCTTTAAGATATAGACTTTACCACTTACTGCTGGAAGTTTGGAACCAATCTCCATACTAAACTTGCGATTTGATTAATGTCCATCTCATCTAAGTTTCCTTTGGAACGTGAAAAATGCAACTGGCAGAAGTTGGATGCTGGAAGATCTAGACAGGTTACTTTTAGTTCTGTAATTTGTGTCGACTCACCTCTAGAAGCCTCTTTGTTGTGCTTTTGCGTTTGCATTTGAATTTTTATTGTGTTTTCATTTGGATTTTTTTTGGTGGCATGAAATTTGGTGTTTGAATGCAAAGAGTGCAATATAAATTTCCCCAAGATGGATTCGTGGGACTATAGATTTGGGAAGTTCCCAATCCTCTGCTCAGATCGAATAGATAAGTTGAGTGCTTTTGAATTTTCAAATTTTTTCATTCCGTTTTTGTGTGGTTTTTATACTGTTTGAGATTGAGCTTATCATTTCAAGAAGGATAACCGTTCCCATTACCTGATTTGAGCTGATTCGGCGTTTGTTTGTTCTGCAGTCTAGGACCTCAATGATCGATTGTACTGAGTTCCAGCATATAGCTTGCTGATTTGATTTTCATTTTTTAGCAGTTTATCAGGTAAAGTTACAGTTTACAGGCAATATACTCAAACAAAGAAAACTGTATTTCTTTCTTTCTGAGTTTCAATCTGATTTTCGTTTCTTTCTTTCTTCTTTTTGCTATCGAGTGCCACCCGAATACTAAATTGGAGAGATAACTGGACTTGGCTGGAAATTAAAGATGGTGAATGTAAGTACTAGCTCAATTGCTTTGATCTTCGGCAGTCACTATCTTTTCAAACATAACGGCATGTTTTATCTGATGAAGATTGTGATGCACATTGTTATTTTTGACTGGGTTTTTTGTTTCCTTGATTTGAGCTGATTCAGGTTTTGTCTATGCTGCTGTCTAGCACCTCAATGATCGATTGCACTGAATTCCAGTATGTAGCTTGCTGATTTGAGTTTCATTTTTAAGCAGTCTTTCAGGTAAAGTTACAAACTTTACATGCAATGTACTCAAATAAAGTAAACTGTATCGATTATACAGTGGCTTCAAAGAAAGAAAACTTTGCTTTCATCTGCTTGATTTAATTTTCATGTTTGCTTAATCTGAATATCAATATGATTTTTCTTTCTTTCTATCTTCTTTTTGCTTTCGAGTGCCACCAGAATACAAAATTGCAGAGATAACTGGACCTAGCTGGAAACCAAAGATGGTGAATGTAATTACTAGCTCAATTGCTTTGATCTCCTTTCCTGTTTTTCACCATCCTCTTGTTAAAGTGTAATGCTTTTTCTGTTGTTCTTGTCTGGTCAATTGGCATAGCAGTCTGGGTAATTCTTTGTTTGATTTCAGTTTTGGTTTTGGGTTATCATTTGGTTTTCTTTTTTCATGGTAAATTTGAAATTTGGTTCTGTGTTTTTGATTTATTGGCAATTTGAGATATGAGTATCAAATTTTTGATTGAGACTGCTTTTTTGTGACATAGAGACAGAGGATTTCGGTAGCTGTGATTGTCAGCGTCTGATTTTTGAGCCAGATTTCTAAAGCTTCTCCTATTTGTTCAAGGAGAAGCTTATTAGGTGTAGGAAATAGTTATTGTATTAAAGCATGTTGCTTTTCAATTTTTGGTGAGTTTTGTGGTTTCAGGTTATGTATGGATTTTGTGCATTGGTTAAAAATTGGGTGTTTGCTTTGGAAAGGTATGATGAATTTAATATATGAATAGTAAGTTAATTTGATGCGATATGTAAGATGCACTTGAATATATGAATAGTTGCCTACTGAAATGTTACCTATCAACATGGATTTTTCAACTAGGTCATGTGATCTTCAATTTCAGTATCGCTGTATCAGCTTTGCAATTTATTCCTTTCATTTGTACAGGGTGTCAATGTTGCTGGTTGATTGCTTCTTTACTTTTGTTTTTAGTATTTTAAAGGTTAAAAAAAAAAAAACAACAACAACTATTAGAGTTTGCCTTTAACTGTGCTTAAAATTCTATTTGGTGATTAATGTGCAGCTCTGGATCTTAGTGGAAAGACGATCGGGTTTAGATCCTATAAATCTGGTAAGGAATGCGTCTTTCAAACTGAATTTTGTTTTGTTGTCCAAAAAAAAAAACTGAATTTTGTTTTCACTTTTAGATCAGCAATCCTTTCGTTAAACCAAAATTAATTCAAGTATCTGTTTTTTGGATTATCATGAGGTAAATAAATGAACTAAAGAATGAGTACAAGTTTGACTGAAGGAGTACGAGTTTAAGTATTGGAGTTGGTACTTTTGACCAGGTAACAACTAACCGTGTTCTGAATCACTTCATCTTCTATCTCGCGGTTTCCAGATTTCAACTATTGGGAAGATTATCTTGATGACTGCACTTAACTATTTAGGTTTTCATTTCATAATCAAATTGCCTTATATCTAAAAGTCAAGTCATTAGCTGAACCTGGCTTTCATCATTGCCTTGCATCTGTTATGAACTTTATAATACTAAGTTTAGCAGTATATCTGCTATACAACCCGCTGCAGCGCGCGGGCAACGTCCTAGTTTTTACTACATATCTATTTTTTTTAGGACTGTTTATAAGGAATAGTAAAAAACAGTGTATTTCCGGATTTTGGCCTCACTTTTGGGTCATGCAATTCTGCATGTGCCCTCCTCCCCCAATCTAATCTAATTATGCCTTCTTCCTGTTGATGTTCGGAGCTGCCACTCAGTTCTAGAGGCTTCTAGCTTGTCTTCCTCTTGAGGTAATTCGGAGAGAGTGAGTGCGACTCTGTCTTCATGAGGTTCATACACATAGTGAGGGAGAATAGAGGAGAGAGAGAGAGAGAGAGAGAGATAGAGAGAGAGAGAGAGAGAGCAGAGAGAGAGAGAGAGATCTAGAGAGAGAGAGAGAGAGATCGAGAGAGAGATTTTTATCCACGCTAACAATTCAGGCAAACATCAAATCTTGCTACTTTTCATTTCCATTTTTTGATCAGTACTCTAATTTCTCAATTTTTTATATCTTCTTTGTTTTCCCCAAATCGCTAAATCCTCCAAAGCTTTGTCTCTAATCAAGTTTTTTTTTCTTGGTTGAATTTGATGATGGCGGTGTGGAATGTTGATTTTGGGTTTTGGTTGTTTTTCGGTGATATCCAGTTCGTCAGTTTTCCGGGTATGCTTAACTCTTTCAAATTCCACTCTTTTCGGTTTTGGGTTTGCATTTTATCGTTTTTAATCTGCTACCAGCTTCTTCTTCCTCTCTTTTTTTTTCTTGATTTTACTTTTTTCTTTTCTTCGATTCTAGTTTTGTTCAATCCATAAGAATCATAATGCAAACAACTGTATTGTTAGTGATTAATGAGATAATACAGTATTATTGTAAAGCTTTGGTACTTTGTATGTCACTTTTTCTAGTATCCCATGGATTTTACAGGTAGTTTGCAGCTTCAAACTGGTATATTAGAAGTTAAGGGGGGTGAGTGGTATATGGAATTAGTGAAAGTTTTAAAGTAGTCTATGGAATTTGAAAGTCTAGGTGTATTCAATACAGATTTTTAAAAATCAATTAAAGTCTGGGTGTATTCAACTAGATTTTAAAAAATCATTATGAATTCCACCAAAGTTCAGGGTATTCAATTAAGACTTTTTAAAATGAATAAAAGTTCAGATGTATTCAAAATATCATTCATACTTATGAAATTAATAACTCATGAATAATTATGGACTTTGTAGTGTAATTACACACACCAAACTCCAATATTTTTCCATCCACTAGAGCAAAGATTTGGAAAAGTCTACGACAGACTTTCTCTTTACATGTGAATAGGTTGATCTACGATACATCATTTTTTTTTATAATATTTTGTGTTATCAACGTTCTATTCTATCTATTCTTTTCAATGTTTTTTAAATGTTAACATTTTGTTGTCTTTCAATTGTAATGCTTGGAACCCTTGATAATCTAAATATTATCTACTAACTCTTGATATTAGAACCACATGATTATAATATTATATTTGCGTACATGAATTAAACTTGTGAACATCTAATGTCCCACTTTAGAACATGTGTATTTGGTTTACGTACAAGTATGCGTGTTGTTAAGTTAATATAATCTTTTTATAACCTATGTTTATGTATTTCAATCAAATATTACAACTGTATGCATCGAAATTAGATAGACGAGCACTAAACTTATAATCGGTGTCATTATGTGTTTGTCATTGCATCTTTATTTATTTTTGTTCTTTCCTGTAACTCTGTAAGTATTCAGAAATCTACATAAGTCATTCATATGAAATCTGTAGATTTCAAAAATCAATGAAAGTCTGTGATTAAAAATCGATGGTTTTAAGAAATCAGTGAAAGTTTATGAACTTTTCAAAGAGTGTAGACTTTTCAAAAAGTCAGTTGATTAAAATAAGTCTGTATGAATCCAAATACAATACACCACCCTAAGTTTCATAAGATCAAAAGTTTCAAATTTTGAAAACCTTGAGATGCTTTGTTTTGTTTCTTTTATTTTAGTCATGCTCGTTTTTCTTAATTGCAGTTGTAAGTTGTGATTCAAATAGTAGGGATTAGTAGGCACTTAGTGATTTGACCTATATATTTTAACCTATGGGTTGGACTGAAAATTTGTCAAACTTGTCAAAAACCACTTGAACTATCAAATATAAAATGGGAATAAGCTGAGAATCTATACTCAAAGAAGAGCAAGAGCAATATTGATAGCAAATTTGCTTGCAATATACTCTGTTTTTTTTATGAAATACTGAAAATTAGTCAAGAGTCTTAATCCTTGATTTAAACACGTGGAACCGTTTCTTGAGTTAGGCGTTAGTGGGCGTTAATGGACTAATAAACAAAATCACGTTAAATGCAAGTGTACAACTTTGTGAACCAACTATACAAATGAAGTAAAATTTCAAAAATTTTATGAAATAAGATGTGATCGGAATAGTGAAATACGCCTATGGTTGAAAAATCACGTATTTCGGGTAACGTTTGGGTCTCAATAAAACGGTTAACCCTTATTACGTTTAATATTCCCTAGGGGAGCCCTATAAATGGGTGTGGTGATGTCTTATCTATGTGAGAGTTTAACGTGTGGAAGAATCGACCAAATTAGGTTACAGAGAGGTAGGTGAGCGTTTCTGTGTGATAAGTGACGATAGATTAGGGTTGACCGCTTCGATCGAGTCCCGAATGTTGTCAAATCGAGTTGAATTTTATACGATAACCATGTTTTACTATAATGATCATATCAGATGGTGAAATTTTCATTTTATGAATTTTAATCATCAGAATCACAACGTGCTTATTAATGGGGTATAACTTGTTAGTAGGTTATATGCAAGTGTACAACTTTATGAATCAAAGAGAAGAAGCAAAATTTTCAAATATCTCGTGAAATAAGATGTGATCGGAATAGTGAAATACGGCTATGGTTGAAAAATCACGTATTTCGGGTAACTTCTGGATCTCAATAAAAACGGTCAACTTTTTCTACGGTTAATCTTTCCTATGGGGAGCCCTATCTTCGGGAGGTAAACCCATAAATTAACGTTACTTATCACACGAATACTGTAACGTCCCGTATCTAACATTACCTATTTATCGAGTGTTTATACGAGTTACTGAGGAATTTAACTGTACTCGGTAACTTAGTAAGTTAGCGCTTGAGTTTATTTTTGAGTTTTTCTCGAAATGTCAAATTCTTATTATAAGGCCCTGATGTCGTTGTGCGCGTCAACACGAGTTCACTGATATCTTCGGGTTATTTTTCCAAGCAACGAGCTATTTTCTACAAATTTTTGAAATTTCATATAATATTAGATTATCATTTATGATTTTTAGTTTTACCATTTAATCTAGGTCGTTTATCTTTTAGGTAAAAGGGTTGAAACCCTAATCCCTTCTCATTCGGAATCGAGAGAGGGAGAGACTGAGGAGGAGAGTGATGCCGCTTCGGTCCCCATCCAGGCACGCCTCCGGCGCCTACCGACCGTCGCTGACGATCGGCGACCATCATTCATCTCGTCTCTCTTCTCTACCTCCTGCTAACCGTCGATTGACATGTATCCACCATCTTCTTAAGATCAAAAATCCAAACCCTAATCCCCAAATTCAAATTCCGGCCAAATCCCTTCTCCCCCGGCGAGTTCAAGCTTCTAGAAGGTAATTTCTAGATGACTATAACTCATTCTTGTGGACTTTCAAAAGTTTTAATCATAAAACTCTCTGATTTTTGGAAAGGATAAATAGAACTTTTTAGGATGAACCATATTGCCAAACAAGCTTGTGTCCCAATTTGTATGCGCTGCACACCCCTTAATTAAACCCCATTTGATCCTATATCGAGCTTTTTCTTTCATCACCCATGCAATTTTTACCTTAAGCTTAGTACAATGATATCTCTACAGTCTTTTGGGCCTAATAGAGCAATTGTGATGTATCGTATGAAATGATGATGTGAAACAAGTGTGGGGAAATTGAATGTCTGTGCAAAAGTAAAAAAATATTCGGCGGGAAAAAAAGAAAAAAAAAATTGGACATTTTCTTTGTGTTGTGAAATGGGAATTTTGGTTATAATGGAAGGCCCAAAAACGAAATTATTTGGCCTTTGTTCTGTCTCATGATGTTGTAAAGTGGTTGGAATGAAAATGGCCCATAATGATGACATTAGGCCTTTTCTTTGGCGACATAAGACGTGTTTGAATGCTCTGCTAGGTCTTTAGGAATTGTGTTATACCTTCTCTTAAATTCATACTCCTAGCCTAGCCCCATTAACACATTTTAAAGTTCCTTTTGATCTGAAAGATGAGTAAGATTTGATTTGTGGAGTTTGTTCCAAGAGTTGAGCCTATGGTATGGTTCATTTGTGAGTGATTGATTCTTTCATGAGGTTATTATATGTTCTATTATGCTTTTTTGTTCATATAAACGCAAGCTTTTTGAATGCCTCAAAATACTTTCTCTTGCATACTTTTGAGTGTTTAAGCCAGAAAATCTAAGTGAAAAATGAGTACATATCTTGTGAGATTGAATCATATTTGTCTGAAACATGCTGAGCTTAACCATTACCATTGTTCTTTCGTGTCCTACATGTAAATATGTGATCTATACATGGCAATTAGCTTTCGAAACTTCATAGAATAATTCTTGATTGACTGCTAATTTTGATGCCATGAGATTAGGGATTCTGAGAATAGTTATGGGCATTAGAGTTCTCGTTCGTCACTTGTTGTAAAGTCTGTGACGTGTTTGTTGTAAATGTTATCGAGTCTTGTCATTGTGGTTTGGCTAAGGGACTAGCAAAAGCCAAGTGTGGGGGAATTTGATAGACGCATAATATGCTATGATCTTAACGTATTTCCTACCCTACTTAGTTATGTTATTTCCTTAATAATATTAATTATGACATGTTTTGTTTCCATTCGTGCTATAAATGTTTAGAATAGCAAAACATGTTTTCTGTTTGTGGATTGATAACAAAATTATGTGTTTTCGCAGTGATAGATCTCATGACAAAACCCACATTTTCATTATTTATTGATTCTTCGAATTCTCAGAAAACAGTAGTCATTTGGGCTCATCTCGCGTAAGTTAGGAGAAAGAAAGCCTGCATCCCAACATCTTTGGTTTGACCCTCAACAAGTACAAGCCTGCATTTCCGCAGAAAAATGAACTCGTACTCCATACAGTCACCTCCAAACGCTTTCTTACTAATAGATCTCAGTCCTCAGTCACATAACAGCATGGCACAAAATGCAACAGAAAAATACATTACTGTATATACACGGCAACTCTTTTCTTCTTTTCTTTTGGCGAAATTGACAAGTCTAACATGAGAGTAACATGAATCTACAGCAAGAAAGAGTGACCATAGTACAATATTTGAGTGATTGATGTACTTAAATTTAGGCAGTACATAACATATGACCATACACTCGGGTACTAACATAAATCCTACATTCCTGACCCATGGAGCAAGAAAATTCTTCCCAACTTCAATTCCTAACATTATTTATATTAGTCCCTGTCGCTGCAGGTCAGTATATGTCTTCTTGTTATAGATGTTTCCCTCTCTGTCTTCATACTCTTCTTCAAGGTCTGGGCGCCACTCTTCCACAATTCTTGTGCTTCCTGCAAAGTAGAAATTGTCAGCCTACTTGAAAAAGTCGATCCTAACTAGATTCTGTCTTGAAAAAAAAAATGATACCTCAATTGATGTGATCTCATTAAAGTTCTTGGTGTTTGGTATACCAAGGCAACGTATTCCATGTTGACGGCGCCATTCCTTAAAATGCCGCTCAAAAGCTCTATTCCCCCAGTAACTGATTCCCACATATCTCACACTCGAATTCCTGAAACACAAAAATAGGAAAATATTACTGTTAAAGAATGAATAAATAGCCGAGCATGCAGAAAGTAAAATTTTGGTTCCTTTCAAATTTAGCAACTCCCCAAGCAGAAGAATAAACATCTTTGAATACAAAATTAATATAGTGAAACTCCTCAAGCACCAGAATATACATGTCTGAATAGAAACAACAATAAAAATATAGTATAAAGACACAATTTTAGGGCGTAATTACCTGACCAAGACCATGTAGCTTATACAGCCAGTAAGGTATTGGCTTTCCATCCCAACCCATTGGCAATTTAAGTGGATTATAAATCTACTGCTCATCGTCATCACTTTCAGTATCAGCCTGTGTGTCTTCCTGGAAGGAAACAACCCGAGCAAAGCATTTGTTAGAGACAACAACAAACTTGGAAGACATACGGATCTAAGCATATTATAGAAAAGGGGAAGAAGGACCAGGTATTAACGGATCTAAACAAGAATAAGAATAGTGATTGGGTGGGTTGTCCGTTTAATAGTTTCGAGGGAAAAAGAATGACATGCAATCTACTTACATCCTCACATGCTGCAATTTCTTCATATGTCAAAGCCTGTTTCTTGATAATGTTGTCTTTTCAAATTTCCACTTCAGTTTAGAAGTCTTCAGGTCTCCTTAGTCTTAAATGCGTCAGTTTTAGAAGAGAGTCCTAATAAGTCTTCAATGCTTCAGTTTTAGAAGTCTTAAAGAGTCTTTTATGAAGTCAATGTGAGCTATCTGCTCAAGTATAAATAAGCATAAGGGTCTAATGCCCAGGTATGTAATGTTCTATGAATAAAATTATTAGAGTGTTCCTGAGTTTCGCGTGAAAGGATTGGCAAGAAGCCTAGTTTTGGGTGAGAAACCTGGGAGCGATTCCTAAATCAAAGTGTTCTGTGCTAGTTCAAAGCCTTGAGCTTCAGAGTTTGTCGATCCTGGCATCTAGGCAGTTTGTACACTGCACCAGTATCTGTATGTCTCAAACTCGTATATCACCTATATATGGGCCTACAGACAATGATTAAGAATGATGAACCAGTGCTACAATACCATACAGAATCACGAGTTTTAAAAGACCTACTCTGAAACTAAGTGAACCTAATTTCTTCTCAATTTAGTTTTATTACCACCAGACAGAGACAAGCACATGTAGGCCAATTCACATATTTCCAACTGCAAATGCTGCCCAGAATGCTGTTATTTTAAAACCAATGCACATGAGAATGCACAAGAGAACATAGATCGATAAATAGTATATATTTTTAGACTGCTTTTTCGGAAAACAATAGTTAGAGAACAATCACCTTTGTAAGTAAAAGCCTCTCTGCACATTGCTGTATGGTACTGCCTACTTTCAGTCCCATCAAAGCCAATGCCTAGAAGGTAAAATACAGAGATTAGCAATGGAAACTGAAATTAAGCTTTGAATAATAAAGAGATGATCCAACGCCTGGCAGGTAAATTTCAAGCTTTTTAACATTAGTTATCAAGTTATTTATCTTTGAGCTTCTAATGTCACCATTACCTCCTTTAGCTTTTCAGGACCCAATTCCACCAGTTTCTTCCACTGTGCTAAAGTAGTCAAGATCAATCAAAGTCTGCTGATCTTGAACATGTTCACTATCTAGAATTGCAGTTTCCCATTATTCTACCTTACCATCTGCCCATTGTTCTTCAAATTCAGCTTCAACCTGCCACAGAAACACCGTAATTTAATATTCTAAATCGATATAAACTGACAATTAACTTTATATTGTGTCAATCAATTTGCAGTATCCCATTTGGCACTCCCAGACATCAAGTTCAGAAGTATAAAGGTTACAAAATTCAATCATTTCCATAATTCAGTATAAAATATGCAGTTTTGATGCCACAAATGACAAAAATTACTCCACATATTAACAAAGACATGCACTAGACAATAAGTCATATACCGGAATATATGAACAGACAATAAATAGATAGATCCTGAACACTATCTAATTGATGCCTGAAGTTCTATGTAAAACAATGGTGGTAAACAAACCTTTGCAAATATTCAAGATCTTGCAATGGCTCTGTCCGGTGGAAGAAATATACCAGATACTGAACAAGATTCTCAATATATTCCCTGTACTGCCTGAAAGAAACCAAAACAAAATCATTCACAAGTTTCATGTTAATATACTAAAGCCACAGAGGAAGAAAAAAACTAATGATCAATAGTTCTTGTAAATGAAAAAAATATCAAGAGCCAACTTCACCTTGTAGACTTGAGCTTCCGAGGAATCTTATGTGGTTGTGAAAAAACATCAAGGTAAGCAGAGTACTCGATGGGCTCTCCAAATTTAGAATTGTATACTGATTGTACAGTTCATGTAAATCCAGGTATCGTCTGTCCATAGGCTTCCTGAAAACAAAACATATTATGATTAATGACAGGATAGAAAGAACGCACTAAAGCGAGAATCAATCAGAGTAACAAAAGCAATATCATTCACCTTGATGAATATGTGAAAATAACAACACAAAATATACGATATCTCCTTGGATTGGCGGCGAGTAAAATGGAACAAGAAACAAAAACTAAGTAATGTTTTTCAATCTCATGTAGAAGAGAAAAGACTGAAGCAACAGTAAATTCCCTTGTCTTTTAACCTGAACCGTTGTTTACACATGCAAGATAGACTGACCTCTCCGCTGTACTCAACTTGAGGCTCCTCCTTGAGCAGTGCTTCATGCTCCTCATTAGCATCAACAACTAGTGCAGCTGGATGTCTCCTATGGTACTCACGGATCTGCACATAGCAAGAGCTTTAGTTCCGATCCAAATCAATGGAGTGAGCACAATCTTTGCTCAATTTGATTTTAAAAACACGTTCGCCAGAATTAATACTACTAGAAGCAAAAGGAATACCTCTTTCAATCGATCATAGAATGCACTGAACACATTGGTGCCGGTGGCAGTTTGGCCTCCGAGAGCCGCAATCTCGTCCTTCCTGGCATCATCGTTATCCTCATAGATCTCAATCTGAAAACATCAAGAAACCGATTATAATTTCATTGAAGCGAAATAGCAGAGAGATCGAGATGAGTGATACTCACGAGTCTTTGTGCGGTGGCGGAGATGGTGTCGATCATGTGACGGACCCGGTGGCTCTGAGCCAAGCGTTCCTTGCTGCTCGTCGGCTCGTTCTGAAAGTCCTTCACTATCAGACGCTCCAACCGCTCCACCTCCTCGTGAGCGCCACGCGTTCCAGTTAGGGATTTGTTTCTCGGGGTTTTCTCTCTACTGTTTCGGGATATCTCAACCAACTAACCAAGCCTTTACCAAAAATATTGAATTTTTCAATTTACCCCTCATATTGTAAAATATTAAAAAACCTGAAAATATTCAACAAGCTTCATAACGTAACAACAATGTTCACCTGATCAGTAATTAATTAACTAAGAGATACATGGTCAGTTACCGTTAGATTTACATACATGGGTTAATAACAAAACAACTCAACTTAAAAATAATTAATTTTATCTACCATTAGATATACATCTAACGATAACTGACCATTAATCTATTGGTCAATTACTAACCTGATGAACACTACTGAATATTGCCCTTGGATCAAGCTCATTTAAATCTAATGGCTGGGATTTAACAAGATTATTTTGAATAAAATTTTAGTTTTAATCAGCATTAGTTAACAGAAGTCTTCTCCCATACGTCTTCATTCTTCTTTTTCTCATTACGGCCGTCTCCTCCTCTTCTCACAGAAGCCATAAAATTTGCTGCAAATCTAGATAGTATTCACCGGATACAGAGACCCAACGCGGATAAACGTCTTCTTTTATTTGTTTCCTCGTATTCTCTTCTTCCCTCAAGTTCACAAAATTTGAGGAAAAATTCAGACTTGTTTCGCCGGAGAATCGATGGAGACCCAAGCTATGGAGGTATTGGGTTTATAAAGGAAAAAAAAATTGATGCTACAGATGAACCAAATCGTATATATCACACGAATCAATGTATTCAAGGATATAGTTTATTTATAGAAGTGATAATTCTTCCTAATCACATTGTTGATACACGCATTTTATGCTATATTCTTAATGTATTTCTGATCCAATTTAGCTTCGTTAATTCCTTAATAATATCATTTCTAGCTTGTTTCTGTGTTGTAGGTCGAAAGTGGCAGTTTTACACAAAAGAAGGCTAAAACGCAAGAATTGAGGGCAATCCTAATCAAAGGAGGATTCCTGGTGCAGCAAGGAGTCTCATTAAGTCGCAAAATCTGAGGATAAGTCGTTTAGGAAACTTTCCTATTTTAAAAAGGGAAACTTGCCTATTTCATTTTAAGAAACTTTCTTATTTTGATTTAAGAAACTTACTATCTTTGAATCTTTCCTATTCTGACTTTCCTAAAATATTTAGGAAACTTTCTTTTCTATTGAGATAGGGATTCCACATAAAGCAAGGAAACCAAATCCTACATGGATTAGGCCCAAATTCTGTCGCATAAAAGGAGGGGAATGGCGCCATCTTTTTAGGGTTTTCAGCTGAATCTATATGGAGATAATGCAGCAAATTTTGATGATAATGGCTGATTCACATCAAGGAAATTAAGGGAAATTCTTACCTTTTATTTCTCCATATAAATTCCTAATATTCCTAGAGTTTATATCTGATTTATATTCCTTTTCTAGGAACATTAAATGACGAAAATATGGGAAGAATTATCAGCACCAAATCGGCAATAAACAAGGAGAGATTCAAGCCGATTTCAATTTGGAAAACAAGCAATGTATTTGGCCACAATTCCAACCGAATTCGAAGTCTTAATGTGCAAGATATTCTGGAGAATTCCAAGAATATTCTCTGAAAAGATTGTGCTATTATTTGTGGCCCTTGGATCGGATTTTTAATAAATGGTGTGGAGAAAAACCCTATGTCGACAAGACCACTATATAAAGGAGCAAAGGAGAACGTTTTCAGCATCTCTTCTTCGCACAGAAAATCAATAAACAACGTTCTCCTTATCTGTTCCTTTGTCGTGCGTCCCCAAGCCAAGAAGCAAGAAGCCGGTGCTCCTTAGGACGTTCCAAGAAGCTCTGAAGTCCTCTAGGCGTCTGCTTTCACTCCACCGTCCCGGAAGACCTTCGCAGAACCAATAAGAGTGTAAACAATGTCTAGTACTTTCTGCTTTCTGCGTTTTTGTTTTGGTTTTTGGATTGAAGTTATGAATTTCATCTTTAAGATTGGATGGATGCTTTGGATCCGAAATTGAGAATTTTTCAGAATAATTTAAGCATGTGTTTTACTTGTCTATGATATTATATGTTCTGTTTTGTTGTCTTGTTGATCCATTAAATGCATAGTTCTGTTTTCACCAAAACTCTAATTCTGCAGGTTAGTGTTGCTAGGTCTCTGAACTAATTCACCTAATAGTTTTAGGCAGAGATCCAAGTAGTAAAGATTATGTAATAATAGCCGAAACTATGTGTTACATGCTTACAGGTTGGGCAGCGCCTATAACTTGGGCATGTTCAAACTCAGAATTCTTTAGATCTTAATGATTCATGTTTAGTGTAGACGGGTACTCTGAGTCGACACTGAGTATCGATCGCAGCCTTCGCATGAAATATTTTCAGTTCTAGACGTTCTGTGCTGGGAGATAAACTAAGTAGGATTAAAGGAATGCATGACCTCGTAGGCTTGTGTTTCGAGTTTGTTTTTGATAACACTTGGCAATAAAATTTATTTTATGCTTGAGACATGTTAATACTTGTTTGTTTGATTCTGGAATTGCTGGTTGATGTGTGTTGACTGTTGAAGATGATCACTTGTATATAATACTTTTATTTTCTGTTTAGTAGGAGTGTAGAACAAACCTTCAAACCCCCCCCCCCCCAGAAATCATGTAAATGTAATGGTTGTTTATATTCTTTACATAACTCTTAAATTAGTCTAATCTGTTTAGTTTTGTAAACGCAGGAGCACTCTAAAGTCCTTGGATTGATCGAACCTTATTTACCAATACTACAATTGTCAAAACAGGGTTCATAATTGTCGCACGCCCGGAAACAAGCACGTCAATTGTCAATCTGAATTCACGAGAAAACTTCCAATTAGCTTTATTTCTTTCATAAATCTGATAGGATGTGCATTTGTGTGCAGTTTACCTGAATTACCTTAGCAAGCTAAAACAGCGTCACAATGGAGCAACTATGAGCATAATCATTTACCAGACTGTGCCATTTCGCTATTGGAAAGCTGCTCATAAAGCGTTTCGTAAAAAATCCGAAGTGTGACGTGCTCGTTTCCGGGCGCGTAATTTAAAAACCCTTTTTTATTAGAATGTAGTATTGGCAAATAGGGTTCGATCAATCCGGGGACCTAAAGGGCGCTCCTGCAGTCATGGTTACACTCAAGAATCAGTAACTATAAGTATTTACAAGTATTCAATTACAAATATACACATGGTACAATAGATAAAAGGGGGGTTTTGAAGGTTTGTTCTACATTCCTACTAAACAGAAAATAAAAGTATTTTGTACAAGTGATCGGTTCATTCAACATTTCAAACAGAGATAGATTCAAATTATAACCACACATCAATGTCAAGTTTCATTCCCAATAATCTGAAATCATGCAAATTCTAATTCAAAGAAACAATCTCGAAACACAAGCTTGAAGAAGTCATTGTATCCCATTAATTCTACTTTAATTGTCTAAGCACAGAGAAGTCTAGAACTTAGAACATTTCATGCAAAGGCTGTGATCGATACCTAGCGTCGACTCTAAGTACCCGTCCACACTAAACATGAGTCATTACGATTTATTAGAATGAGATTGAACAACAAACACATATCCGAGAAGTCGTAACATGCAAACGTTGTAGTTTACGTTTTCAACCATTATTACATAGTTTCCACCACTTTAGATCTATACTTACTTGAAGAAGCTTAGCACAAATCATGGCAATCAGCTAGCATGCATTCTAGCTTTAGTAATTTAAACAAAAACGCAAACTTTCAATGAACAAAAAATTGCAAGAACAGATCATAGGAAAATCATAAACGAAATACTAACATGCTTTATAAAATTGTGAATCCAAAGAACACAAAAGCAAACAAAACATGCTCCCAAAACTCAAACTTAACATCCGAAACATGCTATTAAAATTGCTAGAGAAGTCTATACAAAAGTAAATGCAGGTTTACACTTTGATCGATCTCCAAGAAAGCTTGATGACGCCAAAGGGATGTTCGGCTTCAATGCTTCAAGTCACCAACGTTGCTGCCTTCATGGAGAAGTCCTTCAAGGCTTGGCAAGGGAGGATGAACTCGGCAAAGGTGGAGAAGAGGAGGCTCGGCTACTGCTAGGGTTTTCTCTAGTTTTTATGTGAATGAACGACCCAAATTGTGAAACATAGAGTCTCTATTTATAGTGAACAGACCCAGCCCTAGGTCTTCTCCAAGCCCTTGATCAACTTCTGATCCAATGGTCTGGAATAATTGCGTTAATATCTTGAATTAAAAGTCTGGCGCAATAATTCCTTGAATGTAGCTTGAATAGCAACCAGGTGCATGTCTTAATCAGCAAGAAAATCTCCTCCTTATTTTCTTCTGCGTCAATCATATCCTTGAGGAAGATTTTCAATCTTTTCCTTTCCTGCTGCACACAATTAGTCCTGCAATTTATGGAAATCAGATTAGGGCATAATTATATACCAATCAGGAATCTTAATAAAAGGAATAACAAATAACTCCCTTATTTTCTGATTCTCAATCAATTAAGGATTCCATGATTTGAGGAAGATTCCTATCAATTTGCTGCAGTCATAAAATCTATGTTTGGGCTCCTAAATTTCGTCCAGAAATCTCTAGATATTTCTGGTTTCCTTCTTTGCCTCTGACACCTCCAGCAAATCAACTCTTTAATTTCCTTTCCTTCTTTTACTCAATTTCCTAGTGAGATTCCTTGCTTGAGTCGGAATTGTTTCCTAGTTTGACTAGGATTTCTCTTTAATTGCTGGTTTTAGCATCTTTTTCTGCTTTTATGCTCTTTTGCCTTCACACTCACAAAACATGTTAGAAATGGCTTTATTATGAAAATATCATAGCTAAATAGGGAAGGTAATACATTATAAATATAGCACTTTGTGCTCGTATCAATGTGAATCTCTCTGAAATATTGAAACACAACAAAACAATCATTCATAATAACAATCCCAAAAACAATATCCTAAAAGCTAAAAATTAAACAATGAGCTTTAGAACTGTGGACTACTTTGGGTTTTGAGAAGAGAAGATCGAACTTAGGTCTCCGTTGATTCTCTGGTGAAACGTATCTGGAATTTTCCCCAAATTTTGTGAGCTTGAGGGAAGAAGAGAAGATGAGAAAACGGAGAGGAGAGGACGTGCTTCAGCGTTGGGTTTTCGTCTCCGGTGAATACTATCTGGGTTTGCAGAAGATGAGAAGACGGTTGTAATGAGAAAGAAGAATGAAGACGTTTTTATTTTTTTGAGCCGAAGAATGAAGACGTCTGGGAGAAGACGTCTGCTAATTAAAACTAAATTTTATTCAAAATAATCTTATTAAATCCCAACCATTAGATTTAAATGAGCTTGATCCAAGGGTAACTGACCAAAAGTTCCATGGTCGGTAGGTGACCAAGTGAATGAGACTGTACTAAATACATCACAAACTGCTTAAAATACCTTCAATATCTAAAACAAATAATAATCTATTATTTAATATAATTATTATATATTTACAATTTCACAACTCTTTTTACGTATTCTCTATATTGAGCATTCTGATTAATCTGCACTAGACACATTAACAATTGGGTATCTGCTACAGAACATGGACTTAAATTAGATTCATGCGCAGTAAAGCTTGTAGTTTAGCAACCTAGAGCGAAAGCTATAGCTCGCTAAAAAAATGAGCAGCAACAGTTCAAGGAAGTACCTTGCTTCACTTGTCTCATCTTCAATTTGATCTTTGCTGAGCCCTGAGTGCACATAAGTGTTTAGAGAAGTTCTTTTGAAAAAAATATATATTTTAAAGAATAAATCAAGAAACAAAGTGATTTACAGAAAACAAAAAAATCGTAGTTGTCATTAACATAATCATTTTCAAAGTTTTGAAAGACTTCAAAACTCAATAATCGTTTTCTTAATATCAATCAAAATTAAGTTATCAAGTGCATGTGACAAAATGAAACTTAAAAGTCCAATTGACTGTCTCAATCATAGGAAGTCCAAATGAAGTTTCAATCCTGCAAAGAAAAGGAACAAACTTCAATAAATTCCCAAAAAAAAGATTCTGGTTTACCTCCATTAAGGATCAAAATTGGTAGTCAAGAGATTGAAAGAAGAGCCATTCATGCAGCAGCTGCCAAAAGAAATTACCAACCAAAAGAAGAAGAAAAAACACAGAAATTAGAACTCCACAAAAAAATTAATAAAATTGCTATAGGAAGTTCCTTTACTTCTTTCTACTTGAAAAAAAAAAAAAAGAAGATAAAAAAAGAAAAGAGATGTACAGTAGATTAGCTGGGACGGACGACAGTTGAGAGTAAGACAAAAGCTCGCATTCTTCCAATTGCCAAATCGACTGCCTTTTCGATTAGCATATGACATAAAATTGATGAAGTTTCAGAAAACATTATTCTCAAATAAATTATGCTGCAGTGGGAAAAAATTACTAAAGACATTAAAAATCACCAGTTGATTTTTAATATACAGTATTGTTTCTTACAATCTAACTAATGCAGTGGAATTTGTCCAAAAAAAAAATTGAAGCAGTTGAAGAACAAAACCACCTATATTGAGCATTCTGATTAGTCTGCACTGGACACGTTAACAATTGGGTATCTGATTTGATGCTATTTGCAACTTACGCGCAATAAGAGCATAGTCATCAAAAAAGTAGGAAATATTTAGACCTGAAGTTAACGTACCACGGGGATCACGAGCTAGCTAGCAATCCTATGGTCTAGGTCATCAATCACTTATGCATATACATACAAAAAAGGTCACACAACAAAGAAATGGTAGAAAATTTGTCATAATATTTTGGGGTTTTCAACTAACAAACAAACTAAATAACCAAGAGATAAAAGTAAAATAGATAGATGGATGGGATTCATCACACCAAGGGTCACCATGGAAATCAAGGTTCTCCACCCAAATAAGAATCATATGGCATAATGATGATTAATGCAAAAGATGCTTCAATGTTTTGTCGGATTTCCATTTAGCATTAAGGGACCGAAAAGAAAGCTAAATAGATTGTCACAAAATAGGAGTTAAACCATAAGTGAGAGAGGAGGAAGAAAGAACACTATGGTTTTGACTATCTTATTCTAGCAACCATTACCACAAATAATAAGATCGAAAAGAGTACATGAGATAACGATTACTCTACCCACAATTCCAAATATTATTCCATTAATTAAGGGTAATAATACTCAAAATTGGGTGATTGAAGAATCACAATCTAGAGAAATCCCAATGGAAATTGATATATGCAATGGGTCAGTTCCACCATACTCATGCCAAAATCTTAATTGAAATACAAATTTCCCAATTCAATATTTCAATTCCAACACACCAAACATATATAAGGAGGGGAAAACCTAAGTCATACATCTAGAATGAGGAAATTAAAGCAAGAGTACACAAAGCATGTGAATAAACATCAATTTTATTAATTCCTCATCAACACCAGACAAAGCCAAACTTGAGTTCCAAACCCTAAAAACCATGAGAGTCACATAAATACATATCCATACTCATCAACAACACCATAAGAAAGAGATAATAATAGAGAAAAAGGAAAGGGGGAAAGAAGAGGGAAAGAGAGGAGAAGTCCATAGAATCAAGGCAAAGCTTGTCAATAGCAAATGCCCAAACTCCATGGCTTCTCTTGCTCCTCTTATGGAGCCATGGTGGAGAGATGGTGGTCTAGAAACCGAAGATGTGTGTGCCTCCTCCTTGTGCAAGCCTACATGTGAAGAATGGGGGAAGGAGAAGAGAAGAGGAGGAGGAGAGGAGGGAGAGAACTCCCAAATTCTGGTGAAAAGTAGGTCTAGAATGTGAGAAAAGTGTGTGCAAGTGTGCTTAAATAGCTCCTTGGGATCAAGGGTCAAGATGAGACTTGAAACCTAGATCTAAGGGCTCAAAATCAAAGAGAAAATGGGGAAATGAAAAGACTAAAACATCCTAACTAAAATGTAGAGAATTAGAAGTTATGAAAACAATTTCGAAAATAGAAAGATGAGTGGAGGGTAGAAGTGTAAGTGAGTGTGCTCCTAGTGTGAACATAAATAAATATCTCATTCATCCATATATGTGATGTGTGAGGTGTATGATC
This sequence comes from Fragaria nilgerrensis, assembly GCA_010134655.1. NCBI lineage: Eukaryota > Viridiplantae > Streptophyta > Magnoliopsida > Rosales > Rosaceae > Fragaria > Fragaria nilgerrensis. The sequence goes on from CM020980.1 coordinate 15,326,002, forward strand.
CACTAATTATTATTGTTATTGCATATATTTGGCTTAGGTCTTCACTTGTGAACTTCTTTGGTCTTGTGTGTTGGCCTTCTTGCTATTGGGCCGAGTTGACTCTGTTGACCCGAACGTCAACCTGTTGACTTTTGTCTCGTAGTCGGAAATTGCCTTTTTGCTCTCAATTGCCCCATTCTAATGCCATTTTCCTCTCTTTGACCATAATTTTCTACAAATGAAGAAAACAAAGTAACACTATGAAATAATGCTCGAGTACTCACAAATTACAAATTTCAAGGCGATAGTGATAGATGCACATATAAATTACGTGTGTATTAGTATTTGCTACAGAACATGGACTTAAATTAGATTCAAAAATCACACAGTAAAGCTTGTAGTTTAGCAACCTAGAGCGAAAGTGCTCGTTAAAAAAAAACGAGCAGCAACAGTTCAAGGAAGTACCTTGCTTCATCTGTCTCATCTTCAGTTTGATCTTTGCTGAGTCCTGAGTGCACATAAGTGTTTAGAGAAGTCCTTATGGAAAAAAAAAGCACTAAAAAATTGTAAAGAATAAATCAAGAAACAAAGTGATTTACAGAAAACAAAAAAATCGCAGTTGTCATTAACACAATCATTTTTAAAGTTTTGAAAAACTTCAAAACTCAATAATCGTTTTCATAGTATTAATCAAAATTAAGTTATCAAGTGCATGTGACGAAATGTACTTAGAAGTCCAATCGAAAGGAATAGAACTTTTGATTATGAATGGCTGAGAGACACGGACAAAACATTTTTTCTTCTCTTCCTCTCACACTTTGAGAAATTTTTCAGTACTTCCGTAGAATCATGTGGCATTGTACAATGGTCCTCCATACCTATAAGATGCTGACATGTGAAAATTTTGACACGTCAGTGAACAACAAACTAACCACGTCTTTTTTTTTCTTGCCGTCATAAACAAAAGAATCATAGATTGATAGGTAAGAGAAAATAAAGTTTTCAGATCGGATAGATATCCAGATTTGCAAATGTTAAGGGGTTGATAGATACCCAGATCTGCAATCATCTTTTCTTTTCTCCCTTTTTGTTCCTCGATCATCTTCATGACTTCGATAATCTTTATTCTTTAATATGAATCGAAGAAGAGAAATTGATCTGCTATGTGTATGATTTGTTATAACCAGTTGCCAAAAAGTCATCAAAAACCCACACATATATCCCCATTGTTAAGGTTGGAGATCACCCGTACTGGTAATATGGAAAAAAAACAAAATATGAGCATATGATGTATTTTGGACGCGCACAACCCAGATTTCAGAGGATGCCACCCACCATTTAAATTTCAGATTACACAAAAACCTCCACGCCATTCTTCCAGGTTGGAGACCCATACAGGACGCACACAACCTAGATGAAATTTCTTCATCTTCTATCCAAATACAAAAACTTGTTGTGATTACTATCACTCTTAATCCTTTTCATAAATTTGAAAAGCAATTGGATTGAAAAGTATTAACCTGCAAATCCCGTAATAAATTGAAGCAAACTAATGGCTGCAAAATCTCTTTTCTATTGATTATGGATGAGATGGATGTTTTTGCAGTTTATGACTGTAACTTAACGACAAAGTCTTAAACGTTTGATTAATTATACACGTGTAATTAACTGACGTGTCAAAATTTCCACATATCAGCATCTTATAAGTACGGTGGACCACTGTACAATACCACATGGTTCTACAGGAGCACTGAAAAATTTCTCCTCACACTTCTCACACGGTAATCATATTTTCTCCTCTCTTTCCTTGTTCCTTTGACACCACTGAAATACAAAGAAGCATGCAACAAAGCAGAAAGAAACCATCCAATATCCATCATGCTTTATCCTCGAGGGTTATTCTATTGCAGAGATTAAAGAGAACCAGTTATACTTATTTTGAGACTCACAGCTCGTTTGTCTTGACTCCACCACTACTATTTTCAATTCGTTGACCAGCCACTCAAAATCTCGTACCTTTTTCTTCATCGACGTCGTTTCCTTCCTCCAACGACCGATTTCGAAGACATCTCGGCGAGCAGATTCATATCCAAATGATCTGTCGGCTTATAATTGGTTGTTTTGAGTCTCGATTTCGACGAGTACTTCTGGATCTGCGAACGGCGATCTTCCCTGCAATTAAATTGAGACCGGTCCCACCCATCTCTCCCCACTCCAAAATAAGCCAATCCCCCGACGACCTCCGCCGCTTCCACGACTCCGATTCCGGCAAGCACTTCCTTGGTTTCGGCCTCTTCGAATCCATCCGCTCCAAGAAGATCTCCGATCCTGCCACGTGTCCCCCGGTCACCGCCTCCATCGTCTCCATCCTCGAAACCCTAATCGAATGAGTCGACCAAATCCCACCGACTCAGCAAGCGGCCCGATACGGCAACGTTTCGTACCGCGTCTGGCACGAGCGCCTGGTCCAAAATGGCCCTGACCTAATGCTCAAATTCCTCCCACCCCATCTCGAACCTTCCACCGTTGAGATCGTCCCCTATTTCACCGACTCCTTCGGAAACCCTAGCCGGATCGACTACGACACCGGCCACGAGACCAATTTCGCGGCGTGGCTCTACTGCCTGGCCAGAATGGATCTCATAAAACAAGAGGACCACCCTGCTGTGGTGGCCAGAGTGTTCGTCAAGTACCCGCTGATGAGGAAGCTTCAACTGGTCTATTGCTTAGAGCCGGCGGGGTCTCACGGCGTTTGGGGCCTTGACGACTATCATTTCCTGCCGTTTATTTTCGGCTCGTCGCAGATGATTGATGCCTAAGTTTTTTTTTTTTTTTTTTCCCCAAGAACTTTAGAAACGGTATACTGATGGGGAAGGTTTGGTTTTTGCCGCTTAACTGCAGGGGCTAGGGGGAGCTCTAGCGATTTGGAAGAGAGGAAGAGAAGTTGAAGGCTTGCCTTTGAGAAGGTGTTTGAGGTGAGTAGAACTTTCGAAATATTTCATTGTCTGGTGATATGCATGATTATCCATTGATGTTCTTTTGTATTCACTGTGTCAATTTACCTGTAGAACGATTATTTTGTAATCGAGATATTCATTTCTGTTGTCAACAATTGATAAGAACTTCAGTGATAGAATTGTACTTGTAGGAAGTCTGGTATCATTAGAATTGATTTCTTTCTTGTGCTTGGGTCGAAATTTCTGTCATTGGCATTGGTACAATTGCATTGCCTTATGGGTTCTTAAATCCATAATTGATGGCTCAGACTCGATGGGTACCTCGAGTACTTTTTAATCAACATTTATTTGCTATTTTGACTGGGTATTAAGAATGTTTTTGAGATGTGTTGTTCTTTTTCAGTATGGAACCTGTTGGATTCAAGGACTTATCTGGTTCTTGAACTCCTCAATTGGGTATAAATCTCACATTTTTTTTTATAGAGGGTGTCGTTCTTCATCTATAGGATCAAGTATTATCTAATTTGGGTATGTTTTGAGATCATGGAGTTGTATCAAAATTCCTGTGTGAAAACCTGATATTTAAAAGTCATTGCTACTACCGCCACTTACTGTTAATGCATTGTGATGTTTAAAAACTCTTATGTTGGATATTATGTGGCTGTGGGAAGTGGTTCTCTGCTTTGCTCATCGGCATTGGTAAGCACTCATTGAATTGAGTCTGTAGCTTTTAATGTCACTCTTGATGAAGCTCAGTTGATGTAGAATTCATACCATCTTCAGTTTTTTTTATTTTACTTCTCAAAAGTTATTTTGGTTCATTCCAAATCTTTATGCGCGGTACTTGATATACTTTTACGAATTTGAATTTTGGATTTGAGGTATGATTTCTGAATTTGATCGCGGACGACTGGGGTAGGAAGGAAGAAGAGAGATGGAATCAATGGACAGGAGGCTGCTTCTTGAGGGTAAGGCAAAATTCTCAAAACAACATTACTGACACTTTTGATGTTTGTACGCCTGAGTTCTCTTGTTTCTTTAAATAAAACAGAAAAAATTGATACAATACTATTCTGATTTGGATTCGTTTCTATATGAGATATGTACAGCTGCAGTTGGTAATAGCATAGATCAAGAGGCCGGAAGAAATGCTTTGGAATCGGTGGGAAAGTCGACTAGTATGAACTTGCTTCAGCTTAAACAACTTTGCTATCTTTACTCTTCTTAGTTAGTTCACTGTAGTGTTATATTTCTTCTCCAATCTAATCTCATGTGTGTTCTTCTCAAGAAGATGCCCCCAAACGGCCAAACCCAAAGACTCCCTAATTGAATTGAGTAAGCACATTCTTCAATTTTGACTTCAATTTCATTGCTTTGATCTGTTTTAGCAAATCATTCAGTGAGGCTATTCTAATCAGTATCAGTATCTTATTTCAGAATTCCCACCTTTTCCAACAGTGATTGGTATCGATCAAATATGTGAAATCTTGCCTCACAGGTGAGTGGTCTTGGTTTTTGATCTGTTTTTGGTTGGTGGGTATTGGATGGTTTTAGTGATTGTTTCTAAAGTTTTTGATCTTTTAGGCTTTTGGCTTTTGGGTGTTTTCCAGGTATTTCTATTAAAATGTGACGATCAATGAGAACTTTTTCCCTGGCCATTTCCTAGAGAGGCCTATTATGCTTGTTGTTCTCATGGTTGAGGTATTACTGTTTAACCCACATTAGTCCTGTGCATTTTACTTATTTTACATGCGCACTTAAATATAATGTGTGGTTCTGCATAATAATAATTATCAAGAGCATTCAACATAAAGCACATTGCCAAGGCTAATTGATTGCACCGAATTCCAGTATATAGCTTGCTGATTTCAGTTTCATTTTTAAGCAGTTTTTCAGGTCAAGTTACAGTCTTTACATGCAATGTACCCAAATAAAGAAAATTGTGTCGATTGTATAGTGGCTTCAAAAAAAAAAAAAACTTTGCTTTCATCTGCTTGATTTAATTTTCATGTTTGCTTAATCTGAGTTTCAATTTGATTTTTCTTTCTTCTTTTTGCTATCGAGTGCCACTAGAATACAAAATTGGAGAGATAACTAGACCTGGCTGGAAACTAAAGATGGTGAATGTAAGTACTAGCTCAAATGCTTCAATCTTCTTTCCTGTTTTTCACCATCCTCTTATTATAGTGCAATGCCTTTTCTGTTGTTCATGTGCGGTCGATTGGCATAGCAGTCTGGGTAATTCTTTGTTTGATTTCAATTTTTGTTATGGGTTATCATTTGTGTGATGTCCCGATTTTATTTATTTAAATATATTTTTTTTAAGTCTAATTTCATTTTACATTATCATTGGTTTAAATGAGGTCTGAGTAGTTTGAGGTCCACACATTTTTCAATTGCTATTAAAACTCAAAAAAAGGACGGGACGGTTTGTGCTTTTCATCCCTCTTTTGCACTCCATGTTATGCAATATCAGAATTGAGTAGTTGATCCTTTCCCAATCTAAAGATTTATGGCAGAAATGATGAACAGGTTCCAATCAAGTACCAGAGACTTGTTGCTGCCGCATGCTAATGGTTCTCTTTCACACGTAAAGGAGCTTCACCCTGCTTGAAGTTCTTTCACTTCTTTACAATTTTTTTTATATATATTTAGTTGGTCAGGTTTAATATTTTTTTATTTTTTTTGCTATAGAGGTTGATGTTGTTTCTATTATTTAGATGAAGCCTAAACTCACCTTAACAAGACCAAAGGAGCCAGAATTTGAGACATCACAGCGTGTGCACTCAGTTAGAGTGAAGAGTACTGCTGAACTGGAAGAAGAGACGATGGCCAAAATTCCAAAGTTTAAGGCTCGTCCAGTAAACAAAAAGGTAGTTTTGTAATATTCAAGTTATGGCCTGATCTCAACTTTCATTCACGATCTATATCCGTTGATTCACTGGACTTTGTTGGTCGTTACAGATTCTTGAAGCACCATCATTACCTGCAATGTCAAGAAGTACCCCACAACCACCTGCATTTCAGGTAAAGCTAAAAGTGAACTGTGTATCATCACAAGAAGCAAATTCAAGATTGTTTTTCATGTTCAATAGTTCTGAGTTGTCATATTGCTCTTTGTCCAGGATTTAATTTGTTCCCATAACTGTGTTATGTGATTTAAATACAGTTCAAGCCGCTTTGGCCTTTGATCTTGGTAAAAAAAAAAAAAAAAAAAATCCCACCATTGAAGACCATTTTGTTCTTATTTGTCCATATTTTGAGCAGCTCTAATGTCTCAGTATTTCTTATCCTTTTCTTTTGGTTTTATCCATTTTTTTTTTTCATTTTCGGTGGTGTAGAGCCGATGAGATATCTTTGAGTGAAAATCTATGGAGGATTTGTTAACATGTGCCTGGTCAAGTTTGGTTGATTTTGGGCGGGGTCCAATTTGTTAGTTTCTCAAGCATATTCTTGATGTTGTTATGCTTGACTTTATTGGCTTTTGCGTTTGCATTTGAATTTTTATTGTGTTTTCATTTGAATTTTTTTGTGTGCGTTGGCATGAAATTTGGTGTTTGAATGCAAAGAGTGCAATATAAATTTTCCCCAAGATGGATTCGTGGGACTACAGATTTGGGAAGTTCCTAATCCTCTGCTCAGATCGAATAGATAAGTCGAGTGTTTTTGAATTTTCAAATTTTTTCATTCCGTTTTTGTGTGGTTTTTATACTGTTTGAGTTGAGCTTATCATTTCAAGAAGGATAACCGGTTCCCATTACCTTATTTGAGCTGATTCGGCATTTGTCTGTTCTGCAGTCTAGGACCTCAATTATCGATTGCACCGAATTCCAGTATATAGCTTGCTGATTTGATTTTCATTTTTTAGCAGTTTATCAGGTAAAATTACAGTTTACATGCAATATACTGAAATAAAGAAAACTGTGTTTCTTTCTTTCTGAGTTTCAATCTGATTTTTGTTTCTTTCTTCTTTTTGCTACGGAGTACCCCCGAATACTGATTGGAGAGATAACTGGACCTGGCTGGAAACTAAAGATGGTGAATGTAAGTACTTGCTCGATTGCTTTGATCTTCGGCAGTCACTATCTTCTCAAACATAAGAACATGTTTTATCTGATGAAGAATGTGATGCACATTGTTATTTTTGACTGGGTTTTCTTTAGCGTTCTTTAGCTTTCTTTATGTTTTATCTAAATTATCATATTTTCTTTAGCTCCAAAAAAGGTGAAACCTACATTCTTTTGTGATTTGATAGCCTTCCGGCTAAATTTCAATTTCTGCAATCTTGACTAATGCAGAGCATTACAGGGAATGTGAACCCCTGAGCCCTGAAAGTATGTTCATTTTTCATTTTTGTGTGATTGTGCTTAAGGTATTTGGCCACATTTGTTTTGAATTCGAATTTGAAGGTTGTGGGGTTTTGTATGGTAAGTTCTTCAAATGTTTATCTGTAGAGCTTTCTACTTGTTAAATGTGGTGACTTGATTTATTGGTTTATACTGAAATACTGTGTATCTGCAAATTGGTATGAAGTGGCGATATAATGATTTTGGTCCCAAGCAGATTATGGCATGTCCATGGTAAGTTGTGGTCTATGAAGATGTCGTCATTTTTATCTTTCATTGAAGTCGGTTTTCTTTTCTCTTTTCATGAATAGGCACTCAGATTTAGGTCGGATGATAATAATATACATGAGTAGAAACACATAATCTAAACAAGAAAGAAAGACAAAAAAAGACATCAGTATTTGTGGCTTCCTGTGGTTGTGTTAAATTAGCTTAATCTGAACTGTGATTTGGTGTGGGTGTTAAATTATCAACCATACAAAGGTTTAGCAGCAGAGGCGTTGAAAGAGTTCTCAGTAGAAAAAAGGAGGATTACCAGAAAAAGGGAAACATTTAGGATTGGGATAAGATATATCAGAATATTTCTTTTTAGGAGCGACTTGAGAGTTCTTCTTCTTCTCTTGGAAGCTCTGCCAAGCTTTCACAATAGGAGGAGTGGAGGAATTATCATCGATAGGCAAAACAGACTTATCAATATCGTCACTCTTCCCATCATGAAGAACAGAGAACCTAGACCCATTAGAATTTTTTTCTTTTCTTATTTCTATAGTTCATAAGCATCCCATGCCCATATCATCTTTAATGAAATCAGATTGAGCATCCATACTAACATCAGCTGAAATAGGAGCATAAGGAGTCTTAACTTGAGGGCTACTAACAAGGTTTAAATGATCAGCATTAGCAGCATTTTCAGTAGTAACCAAAGGACATTTATCCTTAGCATGGGCAACCACACTCAAAGCAGAAAAGAGAAATACCCTCATACTCTAGTTTGACCCACTGAGTTTATCAACTTTAACAACATCACCCAAAATTCCCCCAATCTTAGCCCCATTGAATTCCTAAAAGAATTGAACAGGTAGATCAGGAATTCTAACCCATAAAGCCATTTTGCCAATCACTTCAACCTTAGGGTCAAAGTCAGGCCTCCATTTCTGAACAATAAGGGTTTGTCCAGCAAGAATCCAGGGTCCCTCACACAAAGCATAATTCATATCCTCCTCCAAATTAAATTTAACAATGTAAAAATCATTAGGGAGATCAATCAACTGCGACCCACCCTTTACTTGCCATTTTCTTCTTAGGCCTCTAAGCAGAAATCAAATGAGTTGGTAGAGTTGGGCTTACCCATAAGATACTGGATTTTGTAAGGGTAGCATAATACCTTTTATCTCGAGTGTGCATGAGTGATGGAACCATATTTAGGTTGTCATGTGTGATGGGGTCCTGGGGATGAGGTGTTTTAGATTTTAAAGCTGCAACAAGGCATGAACTACTTTTCTGGTGTGTCATTTTCCTCGACTTTTCTCAGTGTATTGATTAGTTACATGAAATCGTAACAGCTGTTAATTGAAATATCTACTCGTAATGAGCAAGTTAGAGGTGGTACTGTAGTCTGCTGGCTGCTGCCTTAATCTACATATTTGGAATTTCAATATTGTGTTGCACCCTGTTGGTGATGTGCTTAAGAGTTGTAAGCATAGTAGGCAGCTTTCAGATCTTAGGCATTTCTGTAGACCAAATGTTGCAGCTGATGTCTTGGGCTCTTGGCTAAGCAGGCTTTGAACCAAGCGAAGTTCCCTACTCAAATGTTAACCTCAAGCCCTTAACAGAATGTATCATTCATTTTATGTGTCGTGAGTTTGCTTTTCTGAAACTTGTGATGGCATTGATTTGATGCAAATTGCAACTTACGCACAATAAGAGCATGGAAGTGCGAAATATTTAGACTCAAAGATATTGTATAACGGGGATCACGAGCTAGCTAGTAACCCTATGGTCTAGGTCATCAATCACTTATGCATATATGTGTCGTAATGTTTTTGGTTTTTTTAACTAATAACAAGCTAATTAACTAAGACATAAATGAAAAATAGATAGAAGGATGAGATGCATCACATCAAGGGTCACCATGGAAATCAAGCTTCTCTTTCCAAATAAGAATCATATGGCAATAATGATGATAAATTCAAAAGATGCTTCAATTAGCATTAAGAGACCGAAAAGAAAGCTAAATCGTTTGTCACACAATAGGAGTTAAACCACAAGTGAAATATGAGCAAGAAAGATTTTGACTATCCTATTCTAGCAACCATTACCACAAATAATAAGATCGAAAAAAAATATTTGCGATAACGATTACCCTATCTACAATCCCAAATACTATTCTAACAATTAAGGGTAATAATACTCAAAATTAGGTGATTGGAAAACCACAATCTTTAGAAATCCAAATGGAAACAGATATACAGAATGGGCAAATTCCACCATACTCATGTCATAACATAAATTGAAATACAAATTCCTCAATTAAATATTCCAATTTCAACACACCAAAAATAGATTAAGGAGGGGAATACCTAAATCATACATCTAGAGTGAGGAATTAAAGCAAGAGTACACAAAGCATGTAATAAACCTCAATTTTATTAATTCCTCATCAACACCATACAAATCCAAACTTGAGTTTCAAAACCCTAAAAACCATGAGATGTCACACACAAATAAATATTTATACTCATCAACAACACCATAAAAAAGAGATAATAATAGAGAGAAAGAAGAGGGAAAGAGAGGAGAAGTCCATGGAAGTCGAGGGAAAACTTGTCAATAGCAAATGCCCAAACTCCATGGCTTCTCTTGCTACCCTTATGGAGAGATGGTGGTCTAGAAACAGGAGATGTGTGTGCCTCCTTCTTGTGCAAGCCTACATGTGAAGAATGGGGAAGAATAAGAGAAGAGGAGGTGAGAGCCCCCCCCCCCCCCCAAAAATCCGGCCAAAATGGTGGTGGATGAGAAAACTAGGTCTAGAATGTTAGGAAAGTGTGTTAAAGTGTGCTTAAGTAGCCCCTTGGGATCAAGGGTCAAGATGAGACTTGAAACCTAGATCCAAGGGCTCAAAATCAAAGAGAAAATGAAAAGACTAAAACATCCTAACTAAAATGTAGAGAATTAGAAGTTATGAAAACAATTTCGAAAATAGAAAGATGAGTGGAGGGTAGAAGTGTAATTGAGTGTGTGTCTAGTGTGAACACAAATAAATATCTCATTCATCCACATGTGTGAGGTGTATGATCCATTAATTATTATTGTTGCTACATACATTTTGAATTTGAAATTTAAATACAAGATGTAACACAATTTGGCTTGGGTCTTCACTTGTGAGCTTCTTTGGTCTTGCGCATTGGCCTTCTTGCTATTCAGCCAAGTTGACTATTTTGACCCTAAGGTCAACCAGTTGACTTTGTCTCGTAGTCGGAAATCGCCTTTTTGCTCTCAATTGCCCTTTTCTAATGTCATTTTCCTCTCTTAACCATAATGTCCTACAAATGAAGAAAACAAAGTAATACTACGAAATAATGCTTGAGTACTCATTAATTTCAAGACGATTAGCGATAGATGCACACATAAATTACGTATGCATTAATACTCACCACCTATTATGTCCTAGTCTTTTTAGATTTTAGTCCTTTGCCCAAAGAACAAACATTTAATCTTTAATTATGTGCTACTTTTCTATCTAACAATTTCAAGGACTCTGAATTTTTTAATTCATTGTTTCGGTCCCCATAAACAATTAGGTCCTTTCAAAAAAAATAAAAAACAATTAGGTTAACAAGTAGATCGATATTTGTATGTTGAATCCAAGACTTTAATGAAGCAAGTTCAGAAAGGTTACAAACTTGTTATTCATGGAGAAAGTTAAGGTCCAGACTCCAGCATAGGCATGCGCGTCTATATTATGTGATTACACATTCAGTAGTTGATTTAAATTGTTCAAAAGAAAAGGAACTTCCAAATATCATATGTATAAACTATCAACGATGTAAACAACTAAAACAAATTTCTTTAGGGATTCATATTGCGTCAAACAAATTGCCCAGTTGATCACGAGACAATAATTTTCATCATAACAATTCAATCGTGCAAATGAATGAATATACAATTATACGTAAAATTAATGATGAATTTAACTTTCAAAATTTCAATTGAATCAAATCATTCAATCATGAATTCAGACTATTAAATGTATATAATGAATTGAAAGTGAATTCAGACAAATATTTTGACATGGATCTAATAAAGGAATAAATGGTATTAAAGTGGAAAATCAAATAAGTCAGGTCCTGAAATAAAAGCAAAAAAGTAGGGCTCTCGCACCAAATAGTGTGTTCGTTATCCATGGGTGTTGGCACGACCCGCTGTCACTCTCGACCCTCAACCCTGACACCAAAATTCACAATAACTAGCCGTTGAAGATCAAAGAAAGTAAATCCTTAGAACATATGACTCACCCTGATTGCAACGTTGAACACCCTACCAAAACTCCACTCTACGATTTAGCTCCACCCTCGCAGCGTTTTATACCCAACCCCCTCACCCCTCTTCCCCCACTCTCTCTCTCTCTCTCTCTCTCTCTCTCTCTCTCTCTCATCAATGGCGTCTGTGAACCACCAGGACAACATCCCAGGCGCCACTGGCACCGGCACGTCCAAGGAATCTCAGGCGCCGGCGAAAACAGCCGATTCCCAATCGGTTCTCGAGAGGTGAATCGAAATTCTTCCTACTCAATTTCCTAGGGTTTTGCTTTCTCGCCCTCGCTAGATTTATAATCCGTGGTTTTCCAAGGTTTCTGATCTTGATTTATGTGTTTGCAACAGGCTTCAATCCGAGTTGATGGCTCTAATGGTGAGTAATCACTGCGACTTGTTCTTTGTTTTCCGTTTGGGGGTTTTTCAATTTTAGGGTTTTTGGTGATTTGATTGATTGAAATTGAATTTCTAGATGGGTGGAGATTCGGGGATATCTGCTTTCCCTGAAGAAGACAACATATTCTGCTGGAAAGGGACCATCAATGGAAGCAAAGACACGGTTTGGGACTCAATACAGATTGTTGCTCCCAATGACTATCCCTTTAAGCCTCCCATGGTCAAGTTTGAGACTTTCTGCTTTCATCCCATGTCGATGTTCGCTGCCGTATTTGCTTGGATATTCTTCAGGTACTTATACTTGTACTAGTGCTAATGTTATTGGTGTTTTGTTTCCGTGATAATTTGATTTGATGTGTGCCTTTGAAACCAATTGCAGGATAAATGGTCTTCGGCTTATGATGTGAGAACCATCCTCTTATCGATCCAGAGTCTTCTCGGAGGTAAATTGAGTGTTATATCATACTGATTTTCTTTGTGTCTGCTGCTCTGTGAATACTACTTGGATCATGAAGCTATTGTCTTATGAAATTTGGGTCTTGTATATGTGAATTACAGAACCAAACACAAGCTCACCTTTGAACCCCCAAGCAGCGCAACTTTGGAGCAATCAAGAAGGTAAATTTTGGATTCCTTTACTTGTTCAATTGTTTTGGTTTTCAGATAGTTTTGCATGATAAACAGTGTCTAAATTATGCTGTGTTTCTTTCTGTCTCTTGCAGAATATAGGAAGATGGTGGAGAAATTGTACAAGGCTCCAAACGCTTAATTGAGATGCAAGGAGTCTTCAGTGTAGGATTAATGATTCGGTTGTGTGTTCCATTCGTTCATTTGTTTCGTGTTGTTTTCTCTTTACAAATGAGAAATTTTAAGGACCTTGTTTTCAGAGGTGTAGACATTGATTCAAAGTTGAAGCTCTCTCTCTCTCTTTCACTGATTCATTCTACATGTTTCGCAAGATACTCTGATAACCTCCTTAGTCCTTAGTTGAAGAACAGTAATATGAAAACTTTGGTTATCAGGGGACAACCTTCCATGATAGTTTTCAATATTAGCGCTAATTTGTGTATTATGTTTTTTTGCTCATTCTGGATCGATTTTTTTTATGCTTCCCAGGTGCACATTTGAAAGGGAGACTGAAGAGTTGAGAAAAGAGTTGCATCATTCGTCTGGATACAGGTCTGAAAATACGTATGCTTAATGCTCTCGAATTTCAAATATTTTGATCTGTAATTTAAAATTCCTTTTAATAATATAACAATGATTCAAATATTTTAAATACGTATAGGTCATCTTCAGTGAGTAGAGTAAATAAAAAGAAGTGAACAAATTCGTAGGGGCTATAATGATCTATGTCAATACAGACATGCCCACACATATAGCAAGCTAAATGTGTGAGGTTGAATAATAATAACAACAAGGAGAACAAGTAGGAAGATCATGAAAGTCTGCTGAATGCTGATGTATAACAAGTAGGGTGATGTTCTCATTTTTCCAGAGGGACATCCCATTGCCAGTTCGCCATTGTCCCAAAATGACTACAAGGCAGTAGAAAGATTTGGAGTCAATGGTCAGAAGACAAGAGGAACTTAATTGCAGGTTAGTCAATCATGCTTTAGACAAATGAACTTATTCAAAATTCAAAGCATTGCTTATTAGTTGGTTACAATCAAAGCAGCTTGGACATTGGTTTTTTCTTTTCAAGTATTTGTTTTTGGTTGGTTTTGTTTTTGGGTATTCAAATAGTTTCCATCAAGTATTTGAATGACTGGTTGGACTCTGTGTTTGATGCTATGGATATATTTTTCTGGTTTTGTAGGTTGTGGTCAAGGTTGCTGTGATTTTGTTGATCAGGTTAGGTTATTCCCTTTTTCTCTTAGTGAAGGGATGTTTTGTTAATGGTGTTTAGCAGTAGTTTGGGTTTTATTGTATTGATTGTACAGTTGGAATCAAAACTGAATTGAAACTTAGTGGAAAGAACCTAAAAATCCTATCAGGTGTCAAAACAGAGGCATGGTCTCATTATAAATCATTATCTTATTCAAAACAGAACTATCTTACTTTTAAGTCTTAAACCTATGAGGCTGTATGCATGATGCTTACCAGAAAAATATCCATATCATAGTAATTTTTATCTTTTTGTGAATTGAATTGCTAGAAGTTAGGCTCTCTGATGCTTTTTTTTTTCAAATAAAAATTGATGACAATCGGTATTGTGTCTACGGGAATTATTATATCAATTTATAATAATTAATGTGTTTTAAACGCATCCCTTCTTGATTACTTATAGCAGAACATAGCTCTGTTATATGTTTCCTTTTTATGACTTATTGATGCATACTTGTTGCTTATCATGTCAATGTGGATTTCTAATGTCAGGGTGAACTCAAGATAGCAGATTTTGGGTGGTCAGTGCATACATTCAATTGCAGGCGGACCATGTGTGGCGCTCTTGATTACCTCCCTCCTGAGATGGGTATGTTAAAAGACAAGAGATGGTGTTTTGAAAACCAGTGCTTTTATGTGCTCTAATGTCTCAGTATTTTTTAACCTTTTCTTTTGGTTCTATCCATATTTTTTTTTTCATTTTCGGTGTAGAGCCGATGAGATATCTTTGAGTGAAAATCTATGGAGGATTTGTTAACATGTGCCTAGTCAAGTTTGGTTGATTTTGGGCGGGATCCAATATGTTAGTTTCTCAGGTATGTTCTTGATGTTGTTATGCTTGACTTTATTGGCTTTTGTGTTTGCATTTGAATTTTTATTGTGTTTTCATTTGAATTTTTTTGTGCGTTGGCATGAAATTTGGTGTTTGAATGCAAAGAGTGCAATATAAATTTTCCCCAAGATGGATTCGTGGGACTATAGATTCTGGAAGTTCCCAATCCTCTGCTCAGATCGAATAGATAAGTTGTGTGCTTTTGAATTTTCAAATTTTTTCATTCCGTTTTTGTGTGGTTTTTATACTGTGTGAGATTGAGCTTATCATTTCAAGAAGGATAATCCCATTACCCAATCAGCAAAAGGAAAATAGAAAAAAGGGAAGAGCTTTAACCTTTTCATGACTTCTCTATATCTGTATTAAAGTCATGCCAAGGAAAGTGTGACATTTAGGAATTGTGCAACAGTTTTACTTAAGAACGGTTGGGTTCACTCAAATGTTTCCTTAACTTTGATAAGTATTTTTGCTTCCTACCTTTTACTTTTAACTGTTTGGTTTGTTGATCTGCATGTGTTTTGGAATTGGATCTTAGATTGAAGGTGGTGCTCTGTGTGTGAGGCTATAAGGGGGTTATATTTTTCCATGATTGATTGCTTCGCCTAAGTTTTTTTTTCTCGTTTTTTATATTGTGAATCTGAATTTCGATCTTCTTTGCTCTCTTTTTGAAATTTGAACTGTTTCTGATCTATGTTGATCTCTTTCCGATCTTGACGAAATTTGTAGCGTAACATCAGCAAGAATAGGGATGGTAATTCTGGGTTTTCGGGTTACAGGTATAATTATTGATGTTTTCTTTCAAAGCAAGTGTTTAATTAGAATTACGTTGGGGTTTATAAGGTGTATTTGATCCAATCGTTATTGTACTAAAGCATGCTGCTTTTCAATTTTTGGTGGGTTTTTGTGGGTTCAGATTATATATGGCGTTGATAGTGTAATGTGCATTGGTTGTAAATTTGGTGTTTGTTTTGGAAAGTTTGTGAATATAAAGAGCTGGTCTTAATTTGGATTGGGACGGACTAGATATGAAAAGTGAAGCTTGGAAAGTGAGTTTTAGGTTCGATATAGATGCTGTTGCATCTATACAGATAGCTTGATTCTGAAATTTTTGATTCCTCAAGAACTTATCAGCTGCAGAATTTGTTCTCACTGTAAGTGCCCATGTCAATTGTGGTCCAAAGTTTAGGATATTTTAGGTACCGAGACTTGACGTTTTCGTTTTGATATTGTTGCCACTGATGAAAATTATTGCAGGAGGTCAGAGCACAACAATATATCAGGGGAATTGGTGTCACTGATCTATTGCCTCAGTGCTGTGAGTAATTTCTGATTTCATTATATGTTTAGCGCAGTCTGATAAGGATTTTAATCAAAATTGGTTGCTTGGAATACTTTATTTGATGCAATATGATTGATGCACTTGGATATATGAATAGTTGCCTACTGAAATGATACTTATCAACATGGATTTTTCAACTCGGTCATGCTCTTCAAATTCATTATTGCTGTATCAGTTTCGCAATTTATTCCTTTCATTTGTACAGGGAAATGCTGCTGGAAAGGTGATGATTGCTTCTTTACTTTTGTTTTTAGTATTGTAAAGGTTAAAAAAACTATTAGAGTTTGGTGTTTAACGGGCTTAAAATTCTTTTTGGTGATTAATGTGCAGCTCTAGAGCTTAGTGGAAAAACAATCGCGTTTAGATCTTATAAATCTGGTAAGGAATTCGTCTTTCACACTGAATTTTATTCACTTTTAGATCATCAATCCTTTCTTTAAACCAAAATTAATTCAAGCATCTGTTTTGTGAATTATCCTGAGGTAAAGAGATGAACTGAAGAATGAGTACAAGTTTGACTGATGGAGTACGAGTTTGAGTATTGTAGTCACTCGAATGCTTCCTTAACTTTGATAAGTATTTCGCTTCCTTTTTACTTTATCTGTTTGGTTTGTTGTTCTGCATGTGTTTTGGAATTGGATTTTAGATTGAAGGTGGTGCTGTGTGTGTGAGGCTGTAAGGGGGTTATATTTTTTCAGGTGTGCTTACTTCTCCTAAGTTTGTTATTTCGTTTTTTTTAAATTGTGAATCTGAATTTTGATCTTGTTTGCTCTCTTTTTGATATCTGAACTGTTTCTGATCTAATTACCTGCCCTATTGTTATTTTCCTCGTTCAAATGCCGGACTACTTGGACTGAGATTGAGATTTTGAATGAAGAACGAGGGCGGGATTGGATAAAGTTTTGAGGTACACTTTTAATTTATTTTAAAAACAAATGCATCTTTATATTTTAGTTTTTTTTGTAATCAGTGCAGCTTTGCAATATGAGAGTTTGAAACTAAGATTAATCGGAGTTTGTTTTAGTTGCGTTTCTAATCTACTTTTTTTTTTTTTGGTTAGTGCTGGTCAGCAGAAAGAGAAGATCATTATCAATTAAGCTTAAATGGTACTTCTTTGGGGCTTGTGTGATGAAAGAAAGAAAGATACTGTTTTTTTTTTTTCAATTTGGCTGTCTTTGGTAATAAAAGGTATTGTTCAATTATTTCTATTTTGTGGTATATGATTATTTTTCCTTTACTACCTTTGGTGATAAATTTCTATGGAACTCACACAAATTTGAGGAGCAGAGCAAACTAAAA
The DNA here is from genome assembly GCA_010134655.1 of Fragaria nilgerrensis. Lineage (NCBI taxonomy): Eukaryota > Viridiplantae > Streptophyta > Magnoliopsida > Rosales > Rosaceae > Fragaria > Fragaria nilgerrensis. The sequence continues at coordinate 15,343,569 of CM020980.1, forward strand.
CCCAGAGAGAGTAAGAGATTGGTGTCAGAATCGTTGATTGCAGATTCAACCGTCTATTTAACCAGCGAATCGATTTGGGTACTTTGCTTCAATTACTTTTCTCTGGGTGTTCTTAAACTCTACTACCTTGAGCAATTTGCTCTAATTTTTATATATTCTGAAGGAATCCTATATGTTTGATTACATTTATGATTTTGTGACCTCATTAAGTTAGTTCCTGGTTTTCTTCCTATCTCCATTCTGAAGGAACCGGATATATTTGGTTACAGACTTACAGGTGTGATCTGGTGATCTCATTTAAATGCGGTTGGGTTGTTTTAATTTGTATGCAATTTTGCTTACTAAGTTGTTCAATCTCATGAAGTCTAGTTTCTATTTTTTCGTTTCATCTGGCGGAGTAGGCACCATTTGAGGCTCTAAGATGCATAAACTGCACGCAGGAAGCAAACGGCGCATTAAGGTGGTAAAGGTAACTCTAATTTCTCTATATGCTTCTACATAGATGGTTTGTCAAAAACTATCCAAACTGAATATCAAGATAATGATAGTGATACAGGCTGAAAATTTATTGGTTAATGGCCAATTACTTATATGAACCTAATTATGCATTTTGTAATTCTATAGCTCGAGGGGAAACAATTGTCTATATATGTAGCAGCTGCATTCTATTCTACTACTGAATTGCGGAAGAATGCTGTTATGGATTATATGGCGACCTTCAACAAATTCACTGTTCCATTTAGGTTTTTTTATAAATTGGATTCTAATTATGAGTTTTCTTATTGTCGTTACAGTATGAGCTATATTCGATGTTCCAGTTTTATTCAGGGTTTTGTATAATTTAGATTCTGATTATGGGTTTTCTTATTGTTGTTACAGTATCAGCTATTAAAACTATGGTGAAGAGGACTAGAGAGGTTTTGGATTTGGTTGGCTCTGGAAGATAGTGACTTGGTCTCTTTTTGAGGTCTTGGTAATCCTTTTAATTTTCCCTCGATATCATTTTTAATGTTTGTGGATTTGAGCTGGTCCTTTTTTTCTTTGCTTTTTTTTTTTTTTTTTTTTGGATACAAGGGAGCCAAAAGGCCCAGACAAAGAAAAAAAAGAGTAGAAACTTGATTTTATTTTGTACAGGTAAGCAAGAGGAGGAATCTGTTAATCACATGGTCATTTAGTCACTTGCATGTTCTTTGTAGTTTCCTCTTTGCTTCTTTCTTTGTGAGTGAAATAATGAAAAATGTTTGGCAACTTGGGTGGTAGGAAGGTGTGTGAAGTGATGGCATGGAGAAAACTGATGTTTGTTTGAAGTACAGTTTCCGCCCAGTTTTCAGCAGCGACTTGGGAGCCTATAATTTACAGCTCGGGAAGGATTTGATCATGAAAATTTCCAGAAATGTAGCCCTATATGTCACCCATATGCCTGCAAAACAGTTTTCATTTTGAAGCCCTCGAACTGCATTTATCAGCAGTTACGGCCTGAAGATCAGAATCAGTGCAGCTTCTGTACTCTGACAAGGTTACAAGCCTCGTTTTGGAACCCAGTAGTAGAGAAAGTTGAGAAGAGATTGGAGGGTTGGAAAAAAGCTTTTCTATCAAGAGGTGGTAGGCTGACATTGATTCAAGCAGTTCTAAGCTGCCTTCCGACATTATTTTTCTCTGTTCCAGATTCCAGTGGGAGTTGCTAAGAGGATAGAATCTCTTTTGAAAAATTTCTTTTGTGATGGAGTTGGAGAGGGCAAGCAAGAAAGACCATCTGCTTCGCTATTCAGACTTTCGAGATGTACCAATTCTTTGGTGGAAAGATTAGTTGTTCACTCTAGTTTTCTGATGAGTTGGAATTTTGAATTCAGAAGAAATTTAAATGATCAGGAGATTGAGGAGTTTGCCTTGTTGACGGCTAAGCTATAAAATGTTCATTTAGTGGAATCCAAACAAGATGAAAGGAGATGGAAGCTCGAGTCTACTGGGAAATTCTCTCGCAAATCTTTTCATAGATTCTTAATTAGTAGCGGACTAGACCCGATCTTTGCGCCTGCAAAGTTTATTTGGAACTCCCAAGGCTCCTACTAAGGTAAAAATATTGGGTTGGCTTGTGGCACATGGGAGGATAAATGCTTGTGATGTTCTTCAAAGGAGAAGACCAGGCTGTTGTTTTTCCCCTCATTGGTGCATTTTGTGCAAACCACAAGGGGAAAGTGTTGATCATGTCTTTATTCATTGTGAAGTTGTTAACTTTTTATGGAAGAAATTATATAGGGAGACAAAAGTGGTATGGATAGCTCCATCAGAGAGGAAGGATTTTTTCAAAGAAAATCTTTCAGCTTTTGGAAAAGGGAATAAAGCCAGAGTTCTTTGGGATTGTGGGGTGTTAGCGGTAGTCTGGGTGGTCTGGATGGAAAGAAATAGAAGAATATTTGAATCCTATAGTGGGGTGGAGAGGGAAGACCTGTGGGAGAGAGTCAAGTTCTGGTCATCTTTATGGGCTTGTACTTCTAAGGAATTTAAGGATTATAGTCTTTCTTCCATTATTCTTTATTGGGAAGCAGCTGTAGTATAATCTGTTTGTTTAGTTGTAGTTCTTAAAGTTGAGCTGTTCTGCCTTTAGCTGTTGCTGCTCTCTTTCCTACTCCTTGTCCGCCTCATTGTTCTTTGTTTTTTGTCTTAAGAAAAAGCTGTTTCTTTTCAAAAAAAAAAAGTACATTTATTGGTGGATGTTTTGTGGTTCTAGCAGTTAAAACGACCCTCTGGCACCCTTGAGAGGCATTCAGATTTTGTAATCATTTTGATTAACATTCATGAGAATTTTAGAATGTTTTACTGAAGAATACTCCATATTTCATTGTGTACCTCTTTAAGAGACCTAATTTTTTAAGTGGTTCTTCTGCATTATGCAGTTGTATAACTTCTTTATAGGGTCACACTCCAGCTAGTCTGACCTATCTAGGTTGGGGAGCGCTCTTTTTTTTTTTTTTTCCCAGTTCAGGTCTTGTTTTAATATTATACATCTTTGATGGATTCTGTTGATTTTTCTTTTGTAGGTTGTGAGGATTTTTTTTTCTTTTCTGGGTTGGTCTTTGTTTGTATCATATTCGAGTCTTATTAATCTATTTCTAATGGCAGGGAATATATTTGGATCCAAGCATTTATCTAATGGATGATGAAAATAAGACACTAGCCGATGTGCAAGAGAAATCTCCCGACACAAACCATCTTGCAGCGAATGATTCAAAAACACAGATGGGAATTAATTCTCTACTATAAACCGAGCATGTCAACTCTGAAGAAGGGACACTAAGTAACGAAGTCAACAATGTCTCAGGTTACCTGGAAGCTATTAACCTTGCTGCAAGTTTGTCTGATAAAACCGTGAACCACTGCTCTAAATATTGCTCACAATGTTTATGTTCTGTTCAATAACTATTATCTTCCTTTTTTCCAAAACATATTCTTATAAATAGAGTGCAGATTTCACTTCTAAAACTGCCATTTATGGTGTTGGGTTGAACTTTAAACTTTCATAAAACTACATTTATATGGACAACAACCATAAAGCCCGACCCACACACACAAACTTCGACAAGAATCACACGTGCATTAAAATTTTGAAGTGAAAAAAAAAAAGTGGAGCATTTAAGGTTTCACTTTTCTAACTACTTTTGTGGTGCTACAGGTGAAAAGCTTAGTGGTGAAGAGAGAGACAAAAATTCTCTTGTCAATAAAGAGAAGCCCGGTCTGGAACCAATAATAGTTCTGAAAATGGCTGAATTTGATCATAAGGTGGTCGACTTTGCATTTCTCTTCCAAATGTATTCTATGCGAATTTCTCTTTCTCAGTCTCCTTGGTCTGTGACTTTGTGTGCGTGTGTTCTTTGGTTTAAAATCTTTAACCCTTGGTTTCTTTAGGTTCACAAGTAACTTGGAATGTGTTCCATTAATAGGTTTTGGACGCTATTTTTGGGCATGTTTTAGCACATAATAGACAAAGGTAGGTAAAACTGGAAGTACAAAATTGTTGCCCGGCTCTCTCTTTGAATCATAGGCCTCTAATTCCTGAATCGGAATCATTAAAACAAACTTGTTTAGTACCGTATATGGGAAAAGAACATCGATTCTCAGATATGTTTTCTTTGAACTGAAATTTTTCTGGGTGGTTTTGATGCAACGTCAAGATCATTTTACTTAGTTTTATTGTTGTTATGTTCAATTATTCCCTCTTGGTCTGAATCATCTGTTTTCTTAAAACTTCTCTTTTCAGCCTTTGCTACAGGAGGAGATCTCAACACGTACGTTCAGTGATAAGTGTCTAGTCCAGGTATTAAGTATTTGTGTTCCCTGTTTTTATGGAGATTAAGGATGGATGACCAGTCTAAAGTGAATACACTGATTAAGCGAAGTGTTTGAGAGTGCCAATAAAAAGAAGCTTTTAATTACTTGCTTTCTTCCGGCATCTATGATAGCGTGTGATTTGTAATGTTGTATCATAATCTCTCTTTCTTTTCTTTTTTCATTCCCAGGATAAAGATAAACTAATAAGCAACTTAAAGACCATCCAGGACTATCTTTGCTCATTCAATTCTCAGGTATGTCTTCATGTCATTTCAATTCATTACATCTGTGATTGGTCTAATGGTTTACACTTTACAGTTATTTATTTTGTCATTTATATCTAACAGGGATTGACGGTAGTCAATATATCAGCAACAACATTCCCACAAACATTGGATTGGCTGCACGGATATCTTCTTGAGGTATGTATATCAGGCATTGATTTTTGTGGGCCAACTGATTGGTCTCAAATGATATTGTTGGTTTATCCTTAGACAAAAATATCCAAAATAAGTTACAGTGTGGATAGAGCATGAACTGGCTACAATAATAGTTCCTTGTTTGTTCTTTTATGTCTTTCCCTGACAATGAATTTTTGTCCAGTGTATCGAGCATGGTATTTCATCTGTGTCGAACGAACATAGTAGGCCTGCGGAAAAGTAGATTGCATTCAGGATTTAGCTCAAGGCAGGTATTGAAGGAGATTAGAGGTATATTATGCTAATCACCAATTTTTTATTTTATTTGGTTAGCTACTGATTCCATGCTGGGATTGAAAATATAGATGAATAACCCGACTCCCTTGCCAAGATGAGCATTGATCATGCCCCTAATCTTTTTAGGGTGACTGAAACTAGGTTCTATTTCCATGGCATTCTCTTCCAAAAGATAATCCTATTGCATTCTGAGTATTGTAGTGTCAAATGACCCGGTTCAAAATTCATCTCTTCAATGTGGGATAACCAAACTAGGAACGAGGGCTTCTGTAAACTTGCTGGCATGTAAACTTTGTTATTAAATTGTTGTATTTGTAGTGTATGTATAAGGTTTTCAAGAGCAAGTGTTTGAACTTTGAACGGAGACCATTCAAAGTGTCTGAAGACTAATGTGCTTTACAAAGTTTGGATTTTCAACTTATAAAATTGGAACAGAAGTTGATAAAAAAAAAATTATAGTAGGGTGGCAAACAGAAGCATTTTGAGTTGGGTTGCTCATATTTGATTGAACTTTTCTCTATCTGAATCAAGAAATCAAAATTACAAAGAAAAACCTCTAGACAAGCAGAACTCAAAAAAGTGTAAAAGAAAAGCTCGACTGCTGCAGGAGGAAGAGAATTGAACTAGACACTAAACCTCCCTAGTCCCCTTCACCATAGTTTCATTACTAGTGCAAACCAAGTTAACGTATATTAGAAAATACCTTTCATTCAGTGCACTTAAACAAACCAAGTAATTACTAGTGCAAGCCGATAAATCCCAAACAGCCAAGAAATATGAGTAGGTCAATGACATAGAGTTAAGTAAAACGATATGCACAACACATGGTAAAATATAAAGGGAAATGAGCTTTTTGCTTCTCATAACATATAGTATTACTTCCCTGAGCCGAGCTCAAGCTGGGCCGAAAACTTCTGTTTCTGTTAACGGAAAGCAAAAGGGGTCCACAGATGTCAGAGGGCAAGAATTTTGTCGGCTGGGCGAGTTCGTAGCGAGTGAGAAACACGTTCGGGCAACCGTGGTTAAAGTGGATAGGTTAGAGAGAGTTAGGGACGTTAATGAAAGTTGGGTCCTCACATATACGGTGCAACCCACTCATTCAGTATCCTCTTCGCCTTCGCCCCATCGCGTCTGGGTCGAGCAAGCAGCGACGATAAGCTTTGTGGCTGTGAGAGAGGGTTAAGCACGAGTCCAGTGAAGCGTCTAGCTCTGAGTCTGACTTGGACTCCGGTTCAAGTTCGTTAAAGCTGTGGAAGAGACTGTTGCCAGATTGGAAGAATTGAAGCAGAGCTCGGAGAAAATAATACGTTAAGGAAAAAGCACAAAGGTAAACTAAACTCGACCTCCACACTGGTATATCCATCACAGCCGCAATTTCCGCCTTTGTCTTCTGCTCCTACATCTGAGATTTCCCCATTGCCCAGGTTGGTCTCCTCCAGCTATTGTTTTAATGGTTCTACATATTTTTGGGTAATACATCATGGGCTTGATTGGGTCTGTTGTTTTGTTGAAATTCAAGACCGAGAATGCAAAGAAAAGCAAGGCGGCAGGGAGCAACTTATAGCTAGAAACGAAGGAAAGGGAGGTAATTGATATCTAAAGAGACACTGTCTAATGATGTTTGATGTAATCTGTCAAATAGTCCTGATAATGTTTAATTGGGATGCGTATGGAGTTGTGGGTGTGCATGGTATATTTGGTTATATTGCAGAGATGCAATCTGTGGTATGTCAAACATTGGTATGTAGTGTATTTAGTGATTATTGATGCTGCATTGGGCTGGCAAAAGTTTGTGCTTTTGTTTCATTTCTTCTGGTTTATTAGTTGTCCACTTCATTTCCAGCTCGTTCCGAATATAGAGGGGATTGAGGGATATTTATGTACCTGTTTCTTTTAGGATTAGTTCTAGACAAGATGTCACTAGGACTCGATTTAGCAGATGTGCTTTCAAAATAATATGGACGTAATAATAATGCGTATTCCTTGGACCATAGGTAAGTCTGTCAGTAGTTAAGTTGAGCATGTAATTATTTCCAGAGCCATTTTAAAGACTGTTATAGTATGGATAGAGATCTATATCTTTTGATTATATGTATGATTTGTTGCTCCAACAAATTAATTGGATGCCCCGTCTATGATGTTCTAGTAGTTGTGGACCAGTAGGTTTTGAACAAGTGAAACAACACAATACAACAACTAATTAGCAATTTTGTAGTTTCCAATCTATGAAACTTTGGATTTACTACATTATCAGGAAAATAACTAAAGTCTATGTCTTATTTGTGGTAGGGCTCAAGTTTGAACGATAACTAGTTCTTGTAAGGCAACGTTGTTCTACATTTAAGCTCACCTTCATGTATGTGTCAATATCTGTATCAGGAACAATAAGTGAGTTCGTATCTTGACAAGCATAATTGTTACATTCTTATATTTAATAGTATAGAGACATTTAAGACTGCTTATTCCGACGGCAAGAGCTCCCTCCTCGAAGCTCTGCGAGGTTGAGATGGGTACTCGCAGACCTCTCATTCTTCAGATGATCCATGACCCCACCGCTCGATCCCCGGTGCCGATTCCAGGTCATTTCTAATTTTTCCCTCTGCAATTTCGTGGTCTTGACTTAACATTTTGTGGTCTAGGGTTTTGGAATTGAGGAGAAGTTAAAATTTAAGGTCTTAATGTTTTGAGCATTTAGAAGAAATGATGAGTATATATGGCACTTTGAGGAATTTTTTGGTTTTAGTGTGGTTCTTGCGATTTTCATAATGGTGGAACTGGAAACTAGTTATTCGAAAGAAGAAAAGATTTGCTGAAGGATTGAACTTGAGGATGTTAATGTGCGAAGATTAGAAGAGAAACTGGTTCTTGTAATGCACAGCACGTCAAATTTGATTTGTAACAGGGTACACAGTTTAGGGTGTTTCGATTTTGCCTTTGCCCACAAGGTACACAGTTTATCTTCTACATGTCTAAACCGAATCAGCTTGGAGGAAAATCTCATGTATTTGTTTTACATTTCAGATAGCCTGCATGATTGAAACAAGTATAACTTCTAGGGGTGTCCGTGGTTGTCCAAACTGAGAGTGAAATCGACATACTTGATGATTGGTGGAAGTATGGACAAAAGGTTTGTCAAACGACTATTACTGAATACTAAGTTTGGTGGAATGAATATTTCATGGCCTTTGAACGGACAGCTAGGGCCAAATCAGGCTGGTAGGGTTCTATATATGTGCATGCTTGTTTTAGTTTCCAGTAGCCAAAGATGATTGAGTTGGCCATGATCTTATGAAAAAGTCTTCTTAATATTTTGGGATTTCTTACTACCTTGAGGTATGATGGTAGTTTTTGTTGAATTCGTATTTGGATTCGATACAGCGTGTTTCACTTGGGGTGGTTCTATGTCAGTATAAATACTTCATTGAAACATAATGTATGTAGCGTTTGATTTAGCATTTATGCTTCTGAAATGATATTTTGTCGTGCATTTCACTACAGATGAGAAGTAAGCGAGGCAGGTCATTTAATTGAAGCGCTTGCTCCCATTTCTGTCCATGTAGTGGTTAAAGCAAAGCATGTATTTGGATATCCTGAGGTGGCCATGAAACATTCAATAATGTGCTTATGGAAGTTTGGGGGGTTTTGATGAGCACAATTTATTTGGATATCCTGATTTCATAGGTGGTCTCTTGATCTCATTTTACTGCAGCCAGAATTCAGGTTAAAATAACATGCCTCAAGGGATGCTAGTCTAGTACTATATTCTGTAGTGTTGTACTGTTATATTGTCTCTGGATTTTTTTTCCGCTCAGGAACTGTTTTGTGTTGACTGTGTCGGGTAATATTTGATTTAAATTGAAGTGGATAGCCAAGTTGGTGGATGAAAATGGAAGTATCTGGTGCTCTTAAACTAATTTGAAATACTGCGTGCTGAACACTGTTGCAGTTTCTTTCATGGCTAGACCAGAAGCTTTAGGAGTAATGTGTGTTGAATAGCAGTGTGCTTGTTTTGGATATTATGGAAGTTATTAGCTATACATTTCTCAAAAACCGGCGCTTTTACATTTGATGCTGCTTAAATGTGCTTCACTTCATTACAGATGTCTTAAGGCTGCCGATATATATGTGAGCGCATCTGTAATCAAAGATTTCAGATATCAAGGATATTTGTTAGCAGAGGTTTATAACCTGAGTAGAGATATCTCAAGCAAGTTAACACTATAATTTAGTATTGACAAATGAAACTGCTGCATATTAGTTTGGTGTGTTTTCAGGGATTGTAACAGAGCAGATTATTCCTCTAGATTTGTGCAATGAACTTAGTGAACTTGAGCTTCCCACCATTCACTTTGGTCTTTTACCTCATAATATTGTGAAGCATCTGTGGTTTTTGGCCTTCTTTTTTATTGGTACTTCTTTTCAAGTCCAGGACCAATGTTTTCTGACTAATAGATCTTTGGTATGTGTGAGACGTAAAGTTTTCCATATGTATCAGCTACAAATGAAGATTATGTCCTCTGTTATGAACTTATGAACATGTTCCTTCAGGAAATTTATTGGTAAAAGTAAATATATTCTGGATTTACTGGCTGTGTAGTGTTTTAAATGTGCAAATGAGTGTGTTGTGGAATTATAGGCTTGTCTTCTTAGATGCATTAGGTAAAGTTTCATTCCATAGGTTGACTTTTTCATGCTATACTGTGTTTGGCTGGATAGTTGGTTCTGTCATCTTTGTATTAGATATCAGACTTATAAAGCATGACATAGAAGTTGAACATAAGTTGGTAGATAAACATAGGCCGCTTGATTAATGATTGCATTTATCTACAATAAAAATCTTTGGTATGTTCTCGAGCTTTCCTCTGTTTCGTTATGTTAATATGGTTAGTGATAAAATGATATTTTATTGTCAGAGTTCTAGTCACAAAGTTACTGAGGGCGTTGATCCATCTATGTCAGAAGAAGTTGGGCACTCTCATGACAAACTCACATGTGCAATTTGGTTTCAGGATGGTCATCTGCCATGTAATGATCAGCTGCGATATAAACCACACCACTGCATAGATGTTAATATAGTGATGGAACCAGCAGCTCGCTACAGGTGAAATCTCATCTAGTGTATGGGAGTTTGAGAGGTGATTGTAGACCCTTTCTTTTGATAGCCAAACGGGCAGCTTGTCGATAACCTTCTATGAGTATCTTCTTGAATCTACCATCACCCTTTTTGTAATCAAGCCAAACTTCCAACATATGGGTTGGTGAAATATGCAAATCAGGAAAGTTCAGTTTCTTGAAGATTATAAACCGGTGTGACAAATTGCTTGCAGATGGAAATCCTTGAATACCACTGAGCAAGTTGGGAACAACATTTGCATATAGGGAATTTTGTAATTAGGTTCAGAACAGGTGCTTCACATTTTTGTATAATTCTTTCTATTTTGTTCATGGTCAGTGAAGACGGTAAGCATTGAAAGACTAATGGAAGGAAAATCTCAATACAGGCAATCAAAGATGTATTTTTAAGAATACTAGCTCAAATGAATACAAAATACACCAGCCAGTTTCTTGCATTCAGATTCTAGAGCGCACTTGGTGTTTGTAATTCTTTTTCCCCCTTTGGTTTCAACATAAAGGATCAGACTGCAAACATATAAATACACAATCCAATCCAAGGCATTCATATCCATACGCATCGCTTAGACTTAGATTACCTGATGACATTGTGCTGCGAATAGCACTAAGCTTTCTCAAGAGCCTGCCTCCAAGCAGCTTCATCACTCCGCTTCGGCATCTCCGCCTTATCTCTCGAGCAATCAAGAACCACCGGAGGCTTTGAAGTTCTCACGCGGTCGTACTCTCTCGCCAGAACTGGATTATTCTGAGTCCATTTAAATTGAAATCACAAAGCTATTTCAAAACCCTAAGATATAAATTCGAAATTTGAAACCCTAGCGAGAGCTGTATGTGTGTGTTGAGGAGTGCTTGTTGAGAACCCAGCGGTACAAAACGTCGTAGGTCCGCGGCGGCACTCCTGAGCGATGTTGACCGAGACTGTGGCCGGTGAGTCCGACTATCTCGGAGGAGATGGAAGAGCCACTGAATGAATTTGCCACACTATGCCTCGCTTTGTGCTTCCACATCTCTCCTTGCTCTTCGGCTCCTCGAAACCAGCAGCTCTGTTTTTCCTTTTAGGGTTGCCTCATGCCTCAGTGCCTCACTCACTAACGTCCTCCCACTCTCACCCTAAGAGCATGTCCACCGGTGAGCAAAAAATCCAACCCAGGTTGGATCCACATAGGCAAACCAACACAGCCCAAATTTTTTTGCTTCCACCCATAAAATGAGATCTCATTTTCTAGCCCAGGTCACTTTGTTGGGGAGATATCCAACCCAGTTAGAGGAGAAGACTGACCCAGGCGAGATCGATCCACATCAGCCCAGCCCACGCTCGTGGCTTACGTCAGCTTGCGTCAGCAATGAAGCCTCCACCGAGCGACGCGCTTGGAAGCTGCGTTTTGCGCACGGACGAACTACAGCGAAGGAAGACGCGCGTGTGATGACGACAAGGAGACTGTGACGACGAATTGTGCGGAGCGGCAGCGTGCGGAGGAGGCTGGAGTTGCGCTGCTTGCTGCTGTGCGTGCGAAGGAGGCTGGAGTTGCGCTGATTGCTGTGCGGAGCGGCTGGGCCTGCGGAGGAGACAGGGGTGCGTGCGGAGCTGCTGTTCGTCGTTAGCCCAGAGAAAAAATCTAGGTGCCTAGAGAAGAAACGGCAACCCAATTATAGAAAAATATATGGTTTTTTTTTTCTTTTTTTGATTTATAAATTTATAGAAAAAATCTGAAAACTGTTACTTAAATTTATAAATTATATATGCCTAGTTAATTTAGATTGTGTTTTTCATTAGACAATATCAAATAAAAGTATTTTTTAAGCTTGACTTGTTACTTAAATGTCATGAAATAAAAACATTAATTTTAATATGTCATATAATATATATAAATTACTATTTATTTATATATAAAATGATTAATTGTATTTAAAAATATATTTTAAAATTCAATAAACAGTCACTGCCACGTGACAGCAATCTCATATTTTAAACGGGTGGAAACTGTATTCATTCTAACCCAACGGGTGAACTTGCTCTAACTCGGGTTAGTTCACGTTGGATGTGTTCCTCACGCCCTGGAAAGTGAGCGTGGTCCTTATCCACCATGCCTCTGACACCTGAAAGATGCCTCTGACACCTAATGCATCAGTTTTGACGGATGTTAACCGTGAAGTTACTCCACTGCCCTTCAATCTCAAAATTTGTGGAGATAAACGTGTCACGTCAGCATGGCCCACCGCGACTCTACTTACTACAGACGCAATGCAGAATCACCCTACTTCCCTTGACTTTTTATAAATCGTCATCGTATTAGTAAACTGTGACTTCCACTGTGATTGAAGCATAAAACGAAGACATGAATTTAGCAATATTCGATTCGATTTGGCGTTGTGCCGCCTTACTTCGGCCTTCGATTCGTCACCAAGACGCCTTGCTTCTTGGATTCGATTCGCCGCCGCGACGCCTTGCTTCGTCGATACGATTCGCCACTGCGACGCCTTTCTTGGTCGTCATCTCACCAGAGCCTAGGTTCTTTGAAATGAAAGAAGAAAAATGAAGATAACAAAGGGATTGTGAATTTATATAATGGCATATCCGAAATTTAGTACGGAGTGATAATGGGCCGTTTCTTCATGCCATTTTTTGCGTCGTGAGTTACCAATATTCCAGCCCTGCCATTGGTAATTAAAGTCTTGAAAATGTAGTTATTGGTAAAAACCTCATAACCCATAGAACTTAAATACCAAACAAATTGATACGGTCCTCACCATATAATTTAGAAGTATCACTAACCCTCAACATAACTTGAATAGCAAACAAATAGATACTAACCCTTAGAAATTCGATATTAATTTCTAGTATTATTTGGAAATTATTAAGTTAGAAGTTAGTGTGTTTTCGACCATACATCCCGAAAACCAGTTCTAGCTATAATGAAGTCTCTAACCAATCTCCACAACTCCCCCGATCGTTGAATATGGAAAACCTAGACACTTCAAAACCCACATGATCACCACCACCTCTATAATTTCTTTATCCAAAACTCGCTCAATCTATACCCCTACCTCTTGAGCCTCGCCTCCTTTACACCCCACTACCGCCCAACCCTCCTCCCAATTATTTCTCAATCCAAAACTCTAGCTTCGCAGCCAACCGCTTTTCTATCTCAGAGTATCATCCTCTATATGTTGTTTATTTTCATTTTTGTAATTTCTTATATTAACCTTTTAATTCAGTTGTTTCAATTCAATTTATTAAAGATACTTTAGACAAAACATAATCTGGTAATTTTCTGAGGGGACGGATTCGTGACACTCAGAATTATAATCAATATTATAACCCGAATTTCATCCATTAGATATAATCGTAATTAATGGTTGAGGTAAGTCATAAAAAAATTTAATCATTGTTCTATAATAATAGAGATAAGATTTTGACAAATGGGTCAGGTTTTAAGGACCATTGTTTTTTACACACTTTTGACACTCTTTCATGGCCATTAGATTTTAAAATTTTTAACGGTCTAGATCACTTGCCAATACACAATAAAAAGAAAACCAAATCCGAATTCTAACTTTTCGAAAATCAAAATCAGATCATACACAATAAAAAATATAAAAAATAAAATAAAAAGAGGAAGAACGTAGAATATATGAGTTGCTTGACACCCAGCAACTTCTAAAAACATTCATCACCTTCCCATCGACATATCCATCAGTAAGAAAAAAAAAAAACCACAGTTTACAATTCTTTTGAAGAAAAAAAAAATACAGTAGTTTACAATTGAAATTTTCCAAAGTATTTATCTAATACAATTGAAATATAGATCTCATTAAATGTATAAGATTTTGTCAAATATAATACTGTTCTGTTTTTTTTTTTTTTTGAAAAATAAGTCCGTTGTGCGTACCGTCTCGTCTCGTCTTCCCCCGCTCTCTCTCTCTCTCTCTCATCTCTCTTTCATGGTTATCGGCGCCGAGATCAGCATCTTCGAGAGCTTTCTTGCCGGCGACAATGACGTAGCGGAGGCAATCGTTCTTGCCGTCAATGTAGCCCTCGGAGGTGAAGCCGCGGATCTGGCCGCCGAAGCGGGTGGGGAACTTGGACACATCGAACCGGTCGATGGGACCGACGCCGCTCTCGCCGGCGAGGAGCTTGTAGTAGTAGGCGTTCACGTCGTTGCCGAAGACGGAGACGCAGCCGACGCGCTTCTTGGGGTCCTTCTCGCGCGTGGGGGCGGAGACGGTTGAGGCGGAGATGAAGGAGACGCGTCTAGGGGCAGGGGTTCGGGAGATTAATTTGCCAATGAGAAAGTTTCTGTGTCCCATATGTAATCTCTTACACAGCTTAATGATTGATTTTACAGGTACGTTTATTTGGGATTATTTGATGCTGAGAACGACGCAGAAGGTACGTGTTTGCAAAGCAACAGATACAGATACCGATACAAATATCGAATTTATTCGTTTCTGGGAAGAAGAAAAACAATTAGTTGAAGATTGGAGTGAGAATTGATGTACATTTTTTTGTAGGGCCTACGACAAAGTGACGTGCTCGTTTCCGGGCGCGTAATTTA